>JAODAL010007174.1:0-127383 GCA_025379985.1 Phyllomedusa bahiana | reverse complement strand
TACCAGACTAAAGTTTGCACCATTCTTTTTTAATTATCCTTCACATCTCATTTTACATATGCACAACCCTTAGCATCTCAGGATTAATTACTGTCCATTTATATTATGCTGTGTTTAGTCTTTTTGTGAAGTCTCTTTTGTGTAGCTACTTTCTTTGCAGCATGTTTGTATACATTATTTCTTGTGTTGCGATATCTGTGCTCAGCGTTCTAGATCATTGTTTTATTTCCTGTGCTATTTTCATATTAGTATATGTTGCTCAACGTAAGTACAGTATAGATGTGTATATTATTGACTTGGCTTTTCAGGATACATTATGTTTTAACATGTGGTTCATATTGCTTTGCTCTTTCTGGCTCATGAAAAAATTTTATCTTATTAAACTTTTATTACATTTTTTTGTAAAAGAGAGTCTTATGTTTGAAAAAATTTACTAAGTTTAAATTTGTGGACCTTTAGCAATATACAGATAAACAGACAGGTTATAGGATAAATTAGTGGTAGATATAAGATAGAAGATAGATAATGATAATAGATAGAAGATAGTAATAGATAGAAGATAGAAGACAACAAAACAGAAGACAGAACAGACAGGGGGGAAATAGGATTTTTGTCAGCCAATTTTGTGCAATTTTCCCCCCCACAAAAAAGATTAAATTAATTGAATATAGGTAAATTCTACTATGAGAACAAAATGAGAAAACAAACCTAAAAATCACATTTTGTTTTGGGAAAGAATTTATTTGCAAATTTAGGGGGGAAAAAATTTATTTGGTCAAAACAAAAGTTCATCCAATAATTTTTTTTATCCTTTGAGGCAATGACAGAGGTCAAACGTTTTCGTAGGGCTTCACAGGTTGGCACCACTGTTGCTTTTTGTGATGACGATTGGTCAACTACGTCATCGAATCGATAGTCGAATCAATAAAAATCATACGATATCCCATAGTCATAATTATTTTGTATGATCATTAAAGTCATGGGAGAGAAAAAACACCTTCATTCTTACACCCAAAAGGGGGGGAGAAATGGAAAAACAGCCACAAAAGTAAAATGGTACTGCAAAATCTTTTGGGGAACAAATTAGGCAACAAGATCACAGAAAAAAACCAGACAATCATTACCCCTTTTTGTACCCCAGCAGACCCCTTTAAAGGGAACCTGTACATAGGTTGTGCCCCCCCCTGAGGGAGAACAAGCTAGGCAACATTGTTTCCCGCGCTGTGTCCCTTATTCTGTAAGAGCTGTAGTTTTGAGCTTTTTCCCCTCAAATCTTATTCATGATAGGGTTTTCTCCGCCCACCAAAGCTAGCTCCGCCCACTGACAGTTATTCACATGTTTTCTACCTATTCAAAGTAATAGGTTTTTTCAGTTGAGGTGGGCGGGGCTAGCCTCCGATTGGCCGGGTTTGAAAAAAACTGACACTCTGAAGGACTTTTCGAATGACTCTTCTGGCTGAAAACTGCAGATTTGAGCATTAAATACACGAAAACTATAGCATCTTACAGAATAAGGGACACAGCGCTGGAAACAGCAGGTCTGACACTACCTTGTTCTGTCCTCAGCAAGGGGGGTATAATCTGTGTGACAGGTTCTCTTTAAACCTGCATGACCCACAAATTAAAAAGTGCAAGAAGGCAGTATTATTTGAACCATCATTTTACTTGAACTGGACATTGACTATCCCTGTCCTGGAATGCAGCCTGACGCTTAAACCTGTCTGACCCACAGATTAAAAAGTGCCGGAAAAAGGAGTCTTTCAACCACCATTTTTAGGATGGAATCCAACCAAGTCTTTGTTTCTCTTTTTTTTAATTGTATTACATGGTTTTTCTCACTATAGGGATTGCTAGCAATGTTAAAATCTTGCAAAAAAAAAAGTCATTTTGCAATATGTGTCCCCTTAAAAGTGCCCTACCTATTCCTGTTTTTGACAGCACATCAACCTTGAGCCACTCTTGGGCAATTGTGAAGAACCCAAATGTCTGTTAGAAACCACATTTTTAGAATAGGACCCGAAGTATAGCTGCATTTCACAGCAACATCCCCAAAAATTCAAAACATACCTTGAGCCACTCTTGACAATTGTGAAGAACAAATGTCTGTTAGAAACCACATTTTTTTAGGAAAAGGACTTGTTAGTATAACCTGCCCAAAAATTTCCCAAAAACAAAGCCACAAAAAGGCCCCCAAAAAATTCAAAAAAACATGACCCTTTAGCTACTCTTGAAATTGTGAAAACAAATGTCTGTTAGAAACACATTTTTTAGGATAGGACCTGTAGTATAGCTGCATTTCACGCAAACATGC
The DNA here is from genome assembly GCA_025379985.1 of Phyllomedusa bahiana. Lineage (NCBI taxonomy): Eukaryota > Metazoa > Chordata > Amphibia > Anura > Hylidae > Phyllomedusa > Phyllomedusa bahiana. The sequence continues at coordinate 125,072 of JAODAL010007174.1, read as the reverse complement.
CCCCAAAAAATTTAAAACATGACCCTTGAGCCCCTCTTAACAATTGTGAAGAACAAATGTCTGTTAGAAATCACATTTTTTTTTTAGAATAGTACCTGTAGTATTTCACAGCAGCATGACCCAAAAATTATAAAAATGACTTCTCAGCCACTGTTAAAAACTGTGAGGGAGAAATGCCATTAGAAGCCACATTTCTGTTCCAAAGGACCATGATTATAGCTGTATCTCACAGCACCATGACTCCAAAACCATTGACAATGCAAAAAATTTGTAAAGATAAAATGAGTAAATGGAATACGTTTTTTTTTATGAAACCTTGGTGTCTTTTACAGTCTCCTCACCGCAAAACCAGCAAAATGAACTTTAAAAAAAAAGTTTTCAAGAGGACCATTTCTTTTGGAAGAGGAATGTGAAGCAGACTGGCAACTAATTGGTGACTTCGGCATTTGGGGCCACAACATCATCAGAGATCCATGCCTGATTCATCTTGATGAAAGTAAACGATCCACATTATCTGTGGGAAGCCGGATGCATTTGTCTGTAATGACTCCTCCAGCTGTGCTGAAGGTCTGCTCAGATATGATGCTGGCTGCTGGGCAGGACAACACCTCTATGGTGTGGCCAGCGAGCTCTGGCCATTCATCCATTTGGATACCCAGAAGTCGATTGGGTACGGAACACATCCAAAAACATCGGTGTTGAGACGCACCCTCAGGTCACCCTCAGGAAAGTGTTGAGTTTTGCTTTGTACCGGGGATCGAGGAGGGTGGCCACCCAGTAACTGTTGTTCATTTTGATGGCCTTAATGCGAGGATATGTTGGAGAAAAATGGAGCACCAAGCACACAAGTGAGAGATGGAGCCTTGATTTCCCAAGCCTCTAGGTCGAGGGGCACTAGCAAACTGATCTTCCTCATCTTCCTCCTCCGCCTCAAATTCGTGCCCACCTCTTTCTAAGGCAGGGTCGTCGGTAACGTCGGTGGCCAGGAAGACCTCCTCCTCCTCCTCCTCCACTTCCTCCGGCACAGCTTCAACACAGCCGGGCCTTCTGGATTCGACGGAGAGAAAGGCTCCGTGTCCGCATCTGTATCCGTCTCCTCCTCCGTCGCTGGTGGGACCTGATATTTCAGAGTGTACAACGATCCTTCCAGAATAAAGATCACCACAATGCTCATGCTGACAAGGGCCTTGTCCGCACTGACCATTTTGGTGGCTTCTTCAAAACTGGCACGAATGGTGCAGAGCTCTTTCACCTGCCTCCACTCTCGGTGGCTCAACACCCCGAGGCCCCGCCCCGCTGATTGTCGGGGCCATGTGTCACTTCGTACTGCGTAATGGCATTGCGCTGCTATATATCCAGTAGCTCACCGATGGAATTAAATTTAATCTGAGCTAATTTCCAATACGCAAATCAAATCTTTAAATGACAATTGTAACGGAGGAGTGGATCCGCTGGGCCAACGCAAGCGATGATAGCTAAGCCACGCCAGGGAAAGGGATTTTAAGTACCCCCGGTTTTCCCCAGACCCCGCCGAAAGCGGGAGGGACTTGCTGCGGCTGGGCCCCCGGGTTTTTACCCCTGACGTGATTTGTTTTGGATGGGGGCCCGGGTACAGGGGGGTACAAGACTTAATCCGGAGGTGTAGGGGGGACGGGAGAAGGTCAGGGCAGGAGCAGGGTTCGTAGCAAGACGGGAGACGGTCGGGGCAGGCGGAAAAAAGGCAAGGTCAGGAAAAAGCAGACGGACTGGTACCCGGGAAAATCAACGCGAACTTTTTAACACTCTAAACACTCCAAAACCCCCCAACAGACTGCGCGAGTGTGGGGGCTTTACCATATTGGGGCCCAGCGGCCCAAATTTTAACCAATTAAAGACGCGCTGGCCCTTTAATCCGACCTCCGTCCCCCGGCGCGCCTTAAGCAGGTTTAAGGGACGCGGCGCTGCCCGAGTTGGAGACAGGAGCGGGGACTGTAAGTAGGGTCCTCCCGGGCAAGAGGAGAAGGACCCCCCGGCTGCGGACAGCGCAGCAGCCGTGCGGACCCCTTTGCGCCCCAGGGGACGGCCGCGGGACTGCGCGCCGCGCGCCGTGACAACAATTATGGAAAGGCGCACTAAATAATAAAATATTATTATTAATTTTAGTTAAAAAAACGTGAAAAAAAATAGATAGACTATTCACATTTAAATTAAGAGCCAATTTTTAAACCACAAAATTTCTGTATAGCCACCCCATAGCTGAACGCCACGCTATGAGCCATACGCTCTATGCCCGTGATTTATGTAGCCTACTGATCTCCGTCCCCTGATGAGGTAAAAGTAGATACCGAAACATGTTGGGACTTATTGTGAGTTGGGATTTGCACATACTAATGTAAGTGCCGTCTTTTCTAATTTTCATTACAGAATCGATTTAACCATTCTAGGTGCTGTAGGTAGTAGGGTTTAATAGGGATATTTTTGGCAGGGATAAGGTTCCGGACAGGTTCGTCCTTATCAGGACGTTTTGTCCCTGTAAATCTTCAGGGATAGTATAATAATATTGACATGTTGTTACAATATAAGGGCGCTTACATACATTTTGTGGTTTAAAAATTGCCTCTTGTTTTAAATGTGAATAGTCTATCCATTTTTTTTCACTTTTTTTAACTAAAATTAATAAAAGCTATATTTTATTATTTAGTGCGCCTTTCCATAATTGTCAGTTAAAGGCATTGCGCTGCTGCCACAATCTCTGGCGCATGTGGAGGATGGAATTCCAGCGTGTTGCCACGTCAACAATGAGACAGTTGACGGGGAGGCCGAGCTGACGCTGCAACGCAGCCAGGCGGGACGAAGCAGGGTGCGAACGGTGGAAGTGTGAGCTCAGACCTCGAGCCTTCCTCAGCAGGCAGTCCAGACCCGGGTAGCGCTTTAGAAATTTCTGGATGACAAGGTTCATGACATTTTCCAGGCAGGGGATGTGCTCCAGCCTACCGATCTTAAGGGCGGCCAGCAGATTTCGACCGTTATCGCACACCACCATGCCTGGCACAAGGTTCTTGTCACTCAGCCAGCGCTCGGTCTCGTTGCGAAGAGCCGTCCACAGCTTCTGACCTGTGTGTTGACGGTTTCCAAGACAGAATAATTTCAACACGGCTTGGTTTCTCTGGGCACATGATGCCACCAGAGGACCTTGGGGGAAAGAACCCTGCACCATCCCTGTGGTTTAAAAATTGGCTCTTGTTTTAAATGTGAATAGTCTATCCATTTTTTTTCATGTTTTTTTAACTAAAATTAATAAAAGCTATATTTTTTTATTTAGTGCGCCTTTCCATAATTGTCATTTAAAGGCATTGCGCTGCTGCCACAGTCGCTGGAGCATGTGGAGGGTGTAATTCCAACGTGTTGCCACATCAACAATGAGACAGTTGACGGGGAGGCCGAGCTTATGCTGCAACGCAGCCAGGCGGGACGAAGCAGGGTGCGAACGGTGGAAGTGTGAGCTCAGACCTCGAGCCTTCCTCAGCAGGCAGTCGAGACCCGGGTAGCTCTTTAGAAATTTCTGGATGACCAGGTTCATGACATTTGCCAGGCAGGGGATGTGCTCCAGCCTACCGATCTTAAGGGTGGCCAGCAGATTTCGACCGTTATCGCACACCATCTTGCCTGGCACACGGTTCTTGTCACTCAGCCAGCGCTCGGTCTCGTTGCGAAGAGCCGTCCACAGCTCCTGACCTGTGTGTTGACGGTCTCCAAGACAGATTAATTTCAACATGGCCTGGTTTCTCTGGGTACGTGATGCCACCAGAGGACCTTGGGGGAAAGAACCCTGCACCATCCCTGCGGTTTTGAAGAGCGTGCGCCGAGCCTGAGAGCCACCGTCACCACCAGAGACATCCACCCAGCTCACCCAGTGAGCTGTCACAGAGATATAGCGGCCTTGGCCGTGCTTACTAGTCCATGTGTCGGTGGTCAGATGGACTTTGCCGGACACAGATGCAGACAACACGATTGAAATTTTAGATGACACGTGGCTGGCCAGGACAGGGACGGCTTTTCTGGAAAAGAAAAGCCTGTTCGGCATCTGGTATTGGGGGCAGGCAAGGGCCATGACGTGGCGGAACCCATCTGTGTCCACCAGACGGAAAGGCAACCTTTCCAAGGCCAAAAGCCTGGCAATGCCAACATTCAGGCTTTTTGCTTTGGGATGGTTTGGGTTAAAGTGTTTCTTCTGCTCGCAAACCTGGTAGACAGTGGGCCTGGCTGCTAGACTTGCCGCTGTACGGCGTGCAGGTCGTCAAACTGGTGGAATGAGAAGGGGTAGGATGGGTCTCTGGTGGTGCTGGTGGTACTCGGGCGACGGTGGAGGCTGAAGCGGAGGCTGATCCTTGATCATGACTCTGAGAGACATGGGCAGCTGAGGAACGCTTGGTGGTGGCGGAGGAGGACTGTACAGCGCTAGATGCTTCTTTAAAAGTCTCTGACTAAGAACTGAAATTCTGTAATCTACCTATGTTCTAACATTCACAGCTAAAAGCATAGTTGTCTGTATGAATAAAGAGAACTGTGTCTCTGAGCTGAGCTGTATTGAGAGAGATCTAGCACACGTCCTGCTCTAATGATAGACACTGACACAATGATGAAAAACAGGAAACGCTGTTCTATGCAAAACGAGGTCATGTGATTTTTCCAGCCAATGACAACCATACACATCACAGTCATCACGTCGCACACCCAGCTCACCCTGCTCTATGTTCTAAGCTGATTTGCTGGCCGCCAAAATGACAGGAAGCGCCGAAAATGGCACAATAGTAATAGATTATGCGCAGATTCTCACCTAAAATATCGCGTGAACGGAAATTTCCGATCAACCTAAAAACCATGCCGATTTCAACTTTGTCGATTATAATCGCTCATCCCAAGTTGCTGGTATGTTTGCCCATTCCTCCATGCAGATCTCTAGAAAAGTGATGTGTTGGGGCTGTCGCTGGGCAACACGGACTTTCAACTCTCTCCAAAGGTTTTCTATGGGGTTGAGATCTGGAGACTGGCTAGGCCACTCCAGGATCTTGAAATGCTTCTTACGAAGTCACTCCTTTGTTGCCCTGGTGGTGTGCTTAGGTTCATTGTCATGCTGAAAGACCCAGCCAAATTTCGTCTTCAATGTCCTTGCTGATGGAAGGAGGTTTGCACTCAAAATCTCACGATACATGGCCCCATTCATTTTTTCATGTGCACGGTTCAGTCGTCCTGGTCACTTTGCACAGAAACAGTCCCAAGCATAATGTTGCCACCCCCATGCGCCACAGTAGGTATGGTGTTCTTTGGATGCAACTCAGCATTTTCTCTCCCCCAAACACGACGAGTTGTGTTTTTACCAAACAGATCTATTTTGGTTTCATCTGACCATATGACATTCTCCCAATACTCTTCTGGATCATCAAAATGCTCTCTAGCGAACTTCAGATGGACGCAGACATGTTCTGGCTTAAGCAGGGGGAAGCGTCTGGCACTGCAGGATCTGAGTCCCTGGCGGCGTAGTGTGTTACTGATGGTAGCCTTTGGTCCCAGCTCTCTGCAGGTCATTCACTTGGTCCCCCGTGTGGTTGTGGGATTTTTTCTCACCATTCTTGTGATCATTTTGACCCGACGGGGTGAGATCTTGTGTGGAGCCCCAGATGAAGGGTAATTATCAGTGGTCTTCTATGTCTTCCATTTTCTAATTTTTGCTCCCACAGTTGATTTCTTCATACCAAACTGCTTGCCTATTGCAGATTCAGTCTTCCCAGCCTGGTGCGGGGCTACAATTTTGTTTCTGGTGTCCTTCGACAGCTCTTGGGTCTTCACCATAGTGGAGTTTGGAGTGTGACTGTTTGAGGTTGTGGACAGGTGTCTTTTGTACTGATAACAAGTTCAAACAGGTACCATTACTACAGGTAATGAGTGGAGGACAGAGGAGCTTCTTAAAGAAGAAGTTACAGGTCTGTGAGAGCCAGAAATCCTGCTTGTTTGTAGGTGACCAAATACTTATTTTCCACCATAATTTTCAAATAAATTCTTTCCAGATCAGACAATGTGATTTTCTGGATTTTTTTTCTCATTTTGTCTCTCATAGTTGTCCGAGAACTTGCACAATTGGTGGCTGACTAAATTATTTTTTCCCCACTGTAAATTGACAGATGGTGCACTTTAAAAATAACTTCTGCTTGACCTGAGGTTTTGACCATGTTATTTGCTCTGACCAGAACCTATTACCTATTACGCTTTCAAGTTTTTTTGTCCACTTAACAGGCAACGTGTGGGCTCCTGGAATACTGAAATAATCACCTTGAACCAAGAATTTGGGATACATTGTAGAAAATATTGAATTTACTTGTATAACTAAGCAAAAAAAATAAAAAATGCTTTTTTTATGGTATGCAAAAGATATTGAGATTTTGGTGCTTAATAGTTATCACATACATATTAGTGTTTGGTATTTTTGTAAGCACTCTCTTACTTTCACTAGTTCTATTTTTCTGTATGCTGTCTAATTCCACAGAGCAGCCATCTGGCTCCCAGCCCCCATTATTGACAGTAGGAGGAATTCATGGGGGAGTAGCCAACTTTCTTCAAGTAAACATTATCTAATTATGTTTCAATGAAGCAATAATGAACCATGTTTTACAGGATTTTTCAGGTCCCCATATTGTTCTCGCATCATCAGATTCCCTGCTAGCAAGTCTGCATTGTGCCAGTAGCATTCAAATAAAAAGTACAGTTGAGATACAACTTAAAATCTGAAGTACTGTGCTACTACTTGTAAGGTGAAATTGATTGCCACTGACTGTGACTCCACATCCAAAGCCAAAAAAATATGAATTTTGATTCGATCAAAAGTTAAAATGTAGATAAAGCACAGACAAGACCATAACAAATCTTGATACATTAAAGATAGTTAGAGGCCATTCACACAGCACAGGACAAATACCGGTCAGTTTATCTGACTAGTATTTGTCCTCTTCTTGTGGCCGTGCACACGGCCGCAGGGGGGAGGCTTTTCTCCGGTTTGAGGAGAAAAGCTCTCCCCCTTCACATAGGCATGTTTACCGGAAAACCGGACGTAAGAATGAACATGTTCTATGTTTTTCGGACCGCCAGCGGTCTAAAAAACCGCCGGACGGAAAATCCATGCAGTGGGGACTGCTGCACGGATTTTCCATTAAGGTCCTTGGTAAAGTTTGTCAGCCGGTTTGTAGCCGGTTTTCAAAATCGAGAACTGGTGAAAATCCGTGCCGTGGGGACATGGCCTTAAGGTAGGTTCACACAGCATTTTTGTGGCATATACGCCAGGTGCTTTAGAAGTACGTGCTGACCAGCGACTACTTCTAAAACACTCTATGTGATGTGCAGTCAACAAGGATTGGGAGTATTGTAATCTGAACTCAGTCACATAAATTAACCAAAGACCAAAAGTTATGTTCTGCTTAGGAATTTAATTGACTGTCGACTCTCCAGCCTCCTCTATGTCTCTGCTCTCCTCTGCCTTCCTCCCCCTTAGTTTATTGATAGAAAGAAAGCAACTATGGGAGTCATTTAGGGCATGTCCCCACGGCATGGGTTTGCGGCCGGTTTTTCAGGAGGTTTGCAGTTTTGCAGACCGTCTGAAAAAACGTTTGCAAACGAGCACTATGGGGCTCTACGGAAAACCCGTGCAGCAGTCCCTACTACATGGTTTTTCCGCCCGACAGTTTTTCCGCCCGCGGGCCACCCACATTCGTCCATTGCCATGTAAAGGGGCCCTTAAGAACTGCAGGGAATAAAACAAGACACCTTGAACAGCACTGTTTCTCCTTTACTCTCCCTGTTTAAGAGCAGACAGGAGAGAATGTAAACATATAAAGGCTAGTCGATCAGCAATAGCAGATAAATATGTTGCAAAAAGTATAAACATTTATTAAAAAGTCCCATACATATAAGACTCCAAGATATTGTGCGGCATCAAAGTTACATTAGCTACACTGTGATTACAACATGTAAAGGCTGCCTGAGTATGAAAGTCTCACAAGCTGATTAGCTGTGTGTTCGTCTTCAGCACACACTGACCGACTGCTCCGCTATTTGTCATATCCTGTAGCCTGTGAGTGTACGGGCAGACAAGACAAATACAGGAACTACCAGTCAATGTGTGCTGCAGCTCCTAAATGACTCCCACAGCTGTTTTCTTTCAGTAAGGTCAGGAGCATACACTGTACTGAGCCAGCATTGCCAGGGGAGTGAGCATGTTATGCCTGTGAGCGTGATGAAGCCTGCAGGCTGACGCCCCTGTTTTGAAACTGAAAATGCTGTGAGCGGACAGAATGCGCATGAACTGAGGCAGTGAGAAAACCCCTTTAATACAGCACCCATGAACTCAACAAATTGTCCATGTACTATACAGCTGTATTATCCAGAAGGAGATATTATTAAAAATGATACAATCTTGCAAATCCTGTTTATAAAGCAAAAGGGCTAAACTGTTGTTATATCCTAACCTCAGTACTGTCAAAGAAGCCAAAATCCCTGAATGAACTATGGATAGATGTTTAGTGGATTCAAAAATTGTAGCCAAGGTTTGAAAGAACAATGCCATCATTGTGATTGTCAATGTTGGCAGATTGGAGATAGACTAAAAACAGTTTTCATGCGAGTCATGTTCTCGGCAGCAATGCCTTGTCAAAATAGACATGTCAAGTCAAATGTCATCTTTTATGCTGGTGCACAGTCTGCATTTACATTGGTCAATTATTGCAACAATTGACTTGTGATTATAATTGGCCAGTGTAAATGAGCCATACAGTAAGTAGTAATATTAATTTGATTAATTTGGTATCTTTCATGACAAACCTTGCTAGTGGCTTTATAGAAACTTGGAATAAGGAAAGACTGTCAAATCTGTGTTAATAAAAAGACATATTTATTTATAATGATAGTAGGTTTAGAATGCCTGTAGTTTATGGGCGTAACTTTAACAATAGCAGACATAACATGGAGCCAGAGGTTGAGGGGCCCATTCAGATCCAATATTGATATATATTTTTTGTAGGAAATAAGAAGTTGGTAGCCATATGCTATCTAGCACTACAATATGGGTTCTCTGATATACTGTATGTTGCTATTATTATCATATAGGGCAGCACACTGTCCATTTTTTCCCATAAAGGAGTACAATTTGCATAATTATCATTTATAGTATGCAGTTGTATTATCCCTGGATCTATATGGGAGTGTGATACCTCATCTTTTTTACTTAAAAGGGGTTTTCTCACTACAGGATTTTGCAGACATCTTCAACTTCTCTCTCTCTTACACCTTCAAATCCAGGGGTCTCAAGTCCCAGTAGGCGTGTTTTTCCTCACTGAAGACTGGTGACATCATTACACCCCCTCCCTGCTCCCTCCTTAGTCATCATCATCATTCTGTGTGAGCAGTGAAAGAGAGAGGATGTCACATCTCTGCAGACCATCTCTGCAATGGTTCTCATACCTGCAGAGCTGTCACCTCCCTCCACAAGCTCTTTGTAACCAGAAAACCTGTATTGGAGTAAACAGTTATACATACAGCCTGAAATGATGAAACAAATGTGAGAAATGCACTCTGCTCCTACCTCTCAGGCAGGAGGTAGAGGGTTGAAGAATGTAGAAGACTGTGGTATATTAGTGGGGAGAGTGAATCTAACAGTTAGAGACTCAGTAATTGCCAGATCCTTCACATAGAGCTATCAGTGTGAGAGGAGCAGAGACAGCTCAGTCAGATGTTATTACACAGGCACAGCCAGCACAGAAAGCAGGTGTAGCTAGTTTCAGTTTCATTTTTACACAGCTCAGAGGGGAATGCAGGCAGTCAATCAAAGCAAAGGGGGTAGGGCATGACCCCAGGCTTCAGATTTATCTCCATATACCTGCTATACTAAATCATTTATCTAATATAAACTAATTGCAAAAGTGCTTACTTTTACTGTCACCATCATCACAGATATGTTCTTTGTACAGAGAAAACCCCTTTATGTTTCTTGATGAAACTCGTTGGGGAAATAACATAAGGACCTGTGAGTAGCTATAAGGTGCTGTGTAAGGCAAGCCATCGCTTGAATGGGGCCGCCCCTTTTGGGGCAACTATTCCACTGTTATGAAGGGCTAGTTAAGGGAAATTGCAGCCCAACATGCACATTGTTTCTTCCTCCCCCTCCATCTATGACAGGAACTTAATGAAGGTTGGAGACCTCTCAGGAGTGATCTGAACAGATTTGGACCTTATCAGCAGCTGCTCCATGACTACAAGTTAGAAGTCTACAACAATGTCTGTATTCATCAGAATTGTGGGTTGTCTTTAATTCATTTTGATTCCTTATTGATGTTATATTATTTGCATATATAACATAACTGTATTTCCCCTCATAAAATGTATCAGATTAGTGTACAGTACCGATGTTTTTTAAATTTTGGGACTATTTTTTTAGTGCATCTTTGTATTAAAAGTTATATTTTAGACTAAAGCATTTCTATTGCAGTGATAGTTTGCTATTATTTATACCATTGATCATTGCCACTTATGCTTCTGTTTTAGTTTCCTATCATTGGGTCGTTGGGGCCCATCTTTTTTGCTATGGGGGCCAATGAATTCTAGTTTCTCCCCTGCTGTACTTCTTAACATTTTCCCATGATTCTTTCAGTTTACAGCGTGGTAATGCTAGTTAATAAAGGGGCACATATAGATCTTTTTTTAATATCAAGTGTATATATATAAAAAAGACGATCGCGCTCTGTTTGCTGTATAAGGTGTCAACTTAATCACAAGCAGTCCCCAAATAATCAAATTCCAAAATATGCAGCCCCCATGCAAATAGTATAAAACAGTGTAAAACACACCTGTAATAGTGCAACCACTTCCCCAGAGATTCTCACTGGATGCTCACATCAGCCAGGAACCTCGCACTAATCCAGGTTTCTGTTCACTTCAAACTTCAGTTGGTGGATTTGTCAGAAATAATATATAAAAACATAACAAACAGTGTGGTGTGTTCACCGCTAATACGCTCCGGCCGGCAGTGTGCGGGATCCACACATACAGCTAACAGACTAGAGTGTGACGTCACTAAGGCTGTAGCTAACGAAAGCCGAGCAGGCATACAAACTCGCTTTCGTTAGCTACAGCCTTAGTGACGTCCCTAGTCTGTTAGCCTGTATGTGTGGATCCCGCACGCTGCCGGCCGGAGCGTATTAGCGGTGAACACACCACACTGTTTCTATGTTTTTATATATTATTTCTGACAAATCCACCAACTGAAGATTTAAGTGGACAGAAACCTGGATTAGTGCGAGGTTCCTGGCTGATGTGAGCATCCAGTGAGAATCTCTGGGGAAGTGGTTGCACTATTACAGGTGTGTTTTACCACTGTTTTATACTATTTGCATGGGGGTTGCATATTTTGGAATTTGATTATTTGGGACTGCTTGTGATTAAGTTGGCACCTTATACAGCGAACAGAGCGCGATCGTCTTTTTTATATATATATACACTTTTTATTTCTATTAGAGGATTGCAGCAGGAGATTTCCTCTGATGATCTTTGTGCAGCTTGTTCCCTGAAACACCTGGCGCTTGTATCTAAAGTAGTAGATAGTTTTTTTAATATCAATCTCTAACTTTGACAAGATCATTAATGATGATAGTATTGATAGAGGTAGTGTAAAAACACAATCCAAGTAGGAGATAAAAACTGCGTTAGCTCTGAAAGGAAGCAAAATCAGAACAGCAATGTACTTGATAATAATCTTTATTTTCCCTTATCTACATGTGTAAAGCTAATCTATGTGGTGAGAATACCTCTTTAATGTACAACTTTGCAAGTGTATAATCTTATTCGACAGCCAATTAACTCCTTAAGCCGAATGCTTGAAAAATACTTAATTATAGCACATTTTTTTTAGTTTTTGCCCCTGTGCATTTTAACAATCGTAACTTTTTATTTTTTCAATGACACAGTTGTATGACGCCTTGTTTTATTTGGGATTAATTTTATTTTTTTGGGGAATAGTTTCAGTTTACTTATAAATTATTGCAGAATTTTTTCAAAATTTTTTTCAAATTTTTTTTTTTTTTACACCATTCACAATTCACACTTAATAACTTGTTAGATTAATTCTAAAGGTTATTACAGTTGTGTGGATACCTAATCTGTGTAGGTTTGTTTTTTTTTTTTGTGCAATGTATGTACTTTTTTTATTAAATATGTATTTTTATTATTTATTTTGTACACTTTTTATGGTGGTTTTTTTTTACTTTTTAAAAAAAAACTATTAAGGGATAACTATTTTTCATTTTTTTACACTTAGATTATAATGTATTAATGTATTAGCATATATGAATATGCCAATACATTACAGTGTCAGTTTGACACAGGCAGTGATCAGGGCAGCACATAGTGTGCCCTGATTGCTGGCTTCTTACACAGACAGCTCTGGGGCCACTCTAGATCCCCATGGCTGACTGTGGAGATGTTCCCCGGGCTCTGTCGGATCACCGGAGTCCCGATCACCCGACAGAGCAGGGGAAAGCTGCGGTCACGAACTGCAGCAATCAAAGGTTTAAAGGGGTTGTCTCGCTACAATGATTGGGTTTTAATTTAAAGATCTTTAAAAAAACAAGCAGCTTTGCAATATATGTTCATTACAAATGTTCTACTGATTTTGAGCTAGCCCTGTTAGTATTACTACATCAGCTTCTCAAATCTCTATAGTAGCCGACCTGTTGATCCTTATCTTACTGGCTGTCAGGTCTGAATGACTCATCACCTTTGAAGACAGGTCGGAGCAGAGAGCCCCTCCCGCACAGAATGCTTCTGGAGTGGAGGGAGGAGGAGGGAGGGGGGAGGGAGGACTCTGGCTCTGTGTCCAAGCTGCCTGGATTAACCTGTGTGTCCCTGCTTCCTCCTGCTCTCTACACAGATAGATGTGACAGCAGTGACCCTGTCTGTTACTATAATCATGATATGTCTTTGGAACTGTGACTATACTAATACTATACAAATCAGGCATGTGAATACTTTATGTTCTCCAGTATTAGTGAGATATCCTGAGTATAGTAACACTGCCCTTGTTGTTGCTGGAGATGAGGAGACTTGTAAGCTAAGCAGGGGATATAGGAACACATGCAGCCCCTCTGCTCTATTAGCACACAGCTTCATATTCCTCTCTACACTCCTAGATCAGCCCTCTCCTGCAACAGACACCTAGGCAGGCACACACAGGGTGAACTCTGAGAGCAAACCCCCTCCCCCCCTGTATAGAAGTTACGTAGCTGCCTGTGTGCTGATGGGAGGGGGGAGAGGGAGCAGAACAGACAGACCAAGAAGCACGCCCCTCAGTTCAACTTACCAGGGACACTGACAGGCTGAAAGCTCGTAATGAGACAACTCCTTTAAGTGTCGGGAAGTGGAGGCTTACCTGTTCTCAGTGCTGCTGTAGCACCGGTCAACACAAACCCCGATGTCTGCAGCAACGCTAAAAGACAACGCTGCAGATGAACGACGTGAAACACCGGTTAAATACTAAAGCAGAATAGACTAAGGGCTTTTTGCCACCATTTTGACAGTAAAAAAGCTGTTTTCAGTAAAAAATTGTATAAGAATAGCATATGAAAAGCCAGTCCAAAGAAAATCTGCTCTAGCTTCAACCCCTCCCCCCAGAGGTTAACCCCTTTACGACATTGGATGTACAAATACAAATAATGGTATGGGTACATCCATGACATCGTGCAGGCTCATGAGCAGAGCCTGCATGAGCCGCGCATGGAATCATCTGTATATTACAGCTGACTCCATGTACTATTAGCTGGGACTGGAAGTTTATTCCAGTCATGGCCATTAGATGCTGCAGTCAATTGCAACCGCATATCCAATGGGAATGGTAGAGGTAGGGAGCTCTCTCTGTCTCCTTCAACATCCTGACCCACATTCTGGGAGGGAAGAGGGGGCTGAGAGCTTCCATGACATCCGAGAAGACAACCAAAGGTTGTGTGTGACGTCACCAAACCTGGCCGTAAGTAAAAAAAAAAACGGCATCTTGGTACAGCCTTCAGTATTATCTATATAATTCAGAAGGATCTACAAGCGATCAATTCCCTGGTGACCAAGTACTATAGAGGGACTACTTGCACAAATTATATTTTTTTAAAGTATAGCAAATAATTAAAAATATTAAAAGTTCAAATCAGCCCCTTTTTGCACCCCTCCAAAAAAATGACACAAAATTGGTGTCCAATCCAATAAAGCCCAATCAATTAAAATATAATATCATTAATCCCAAACACTGAACACCATAGCAGAAAAGAAAAATCTACAACACAAACATTAAAGGGGTTGTCTCGCTACAATGATTGGGTTTTAATTTAAAGATCTTTAAAAAACAAGCAGCTTTGCAATATATGTTCATTACAAATGTCCTACTGATTTTGAGCTAGCCCTGTTAGTATTACTACATCAGCTCCTCAAATTTCTATAGCAGCAGACCTGTTGATCCTTATCTTACTGGCTGTCAGGTCTGAATGACTCATCACCTTTGAAGACAGGTAGGAGCAGAGAGCCCCTCCCGCACAGAATGCTTCTGGAGTGGAAGGAGGGGGAGGGAGGACTCTGGAGTCTGTGTCCATGCAGCCTGGATTAACCCTGTGTGTGCCTGCTTCCTCCTGCTCTCTACACAGATGGATGTGACAGCAGTGACCCTGTCTGTTACTATAATCATGATATGTCTTTGGAACTGTGACTATACTAATACTATAGAGATCAGGCATGTGAATACTTTATGTTCTCCTGTATTAGGGACACATCCTGAGTATAGTAACACTTCCCTTGTTGTTGCTGGAGATGTGGAGACTTGTAAGCTAAGCAGAGGGTATAGGAACACTTGCATCCTCTCTGCTCTGTTATTAGCACACCACTTCACCTTCCTCTCTACACTCATAGATCAGCCCTCTCCTGCAACAGACCTAGGCAGGCACACACAGGGTGAACTCTGAGAGCAAACCCCCTCCCCCCCCCCCTATAGAAGTTACGTAGCTGCCTGTGTGCTGATGGGAGGGGGGAGAGGGAGCAGAAGAGACAGACAAGCTAGCACGCGACTCTGTTATAATTACCAGTGACACTGACAGGTTGAAAGCTAGTAATGAGACAACTCCTTTAAGTTTTTTTTTTGGTCATTTCATGTCTCCAAAACATTAAAATAAAAAGTGATCAAAAAGTCAAAAATGATACCAATAAAAACTATACTTCAGCATGCAAAAAAATTATCCTTCACTTAGGTCCATCGGTGAAAAAAAACTAAAAATTATTTGTTGTAGAAAATGGCACTGCAGAACAACTTTATTATTTTAAAAGTACTAAAACATAATAAAAACGGTACATATTTGGTATCATCGAAATCAAACCGACCCGCAGAATATAGTTAACACCTCAATTATACCAAAGAGTTACCGACATAAAAACAAAACCCTGGCAGACAGGGCACAAGTAAGCTTTTGTTCACATTTCACAACACTTAGAATTTTTTTGGGGGGTTCCGAGTACATTCCATGGCATGGTCAATGGTACTATTGAAAAGTACATCTTGTCAAGTGTCTATATACAGTAGTTGGAAAAATAAAAAAGGGTCACATTTCTTGGAAAGTGGGGAGCAAAAAAAGAGGAAGAACCCAAAAATTATGACCATGTGGTAGGAAGGGGATGCATTAAGACACTGACTAGCAGTTTAAGCTCTTACTGACATAACTGTTTGACACAATGTTCTCAAGGGAGTATGGAACACGCTCAGGAGTTAAGCTCGCTCCATACACAGTGGGTGCCGACTGTTAGACTGTTAGTTTGTGCGAGTTTTGTTTTTTAAGCGTTCAATCTTTGGTATATATGATATATGATCTGTATTTACAGGTTGATACAGATCCGGCAATATGGTTTTCTACTTTTGAAATTTGTATGGCGCCATTTTCTGCGGCCAATAACTTTTTTTGTAATAACACCTACGGACTTGAGTGAGGGTGCATTTTTTGCGGGCTGAGGTGTACTTTTCATGCAACTTTTTTGATTACTTTTATACCAAAATTTTAGGAAAGTGAAATGAGCAATTTTGGTGCTTGGAGTTTTTTTCCTTCTACGGTGTTCAGCATATGGGATAAATAATTCCTCTAGGTCTCTTCACCATTAGGGGGCGCTATCGTTTATAAAACCTATTACATTGTATAAACTATTTCCTGCCTGTGGACGTAGTAAAACGAGAAACATGGCTGTGATGGAAGCCTTCACAAGGCTTCCAGCTGCCACGTAAACCGATCGGGACCCCATAATCTCGCCACGGAGGTCCAGATCACAGTGAAGAACAGTACGTGGCGCCATTTCTCATTAATTTAGATGCTGCGGCAGGTAAAGGGTTAAACAGCCTGGAATGGAGCTAGTTTTATCCTGCACTGTTACCTGCGGGTATCAGCTGCAATTAGCACCTGTCGCCTATGTAGTGGGATCATGGTGCAATCCCACTACATAGCCCCTTACCGACACTATAACATACTCATATGTTAAATGTCGGTAAGGGGTTAAAATACTTAGAAGTCATGGACAATGCAACCACAGCATTTATTAATATAAACAGAAGGTGACATACAATACTAACTACCAATCAGCCCTAAACAAAATTGGGATATGCCAGAACATTGTCATGTCAACAAGAAGCCTAACGAAAGCCCCAAGGTCTTTTATTACACCCTGGCTGAGGCAAGTGTAATATGAGAGCGATAATTGAACACTATTTTGCAATATATTACTATTGCAGAACAGTATACAAGGGATTACACACTTTATTGGTTAATCAACTTAAGGGCGGGTAAAAGTAAAACAATTTTTAAAAACACATTCATATTATAAATTAAGAAAAATAAAAAAGTAGATACAATTGGTTTAGTAGCATATAAGTCCGAAAAAAAATCAATTCCTCTAAAAAATAACTTTTAATGTAGTCTTCTTAAAACCCTACTTATACAGTTATAGAATTATATACCTAACTCCCTTCCCATTAGGAGCATCCATCCAATAGAAAGTAGTAGGGGAGTCTTAGATATCTAACTGTCCCTCCAAGACTCAACCCTTTCCTGGCACTGAGCGGAGCCCCGGCCCTGAAAAGGGCAACTGCGCAGTTACTCTCCTCTAATAAACCTTATATCTGACACCTATACTTAAATCAGTAATGATAAACTCAACATAGGTTTACAGGTGAACAGATGTAAATGTGGCTACAATTACAAGTACAGGTCACAACCTATCACCTAATAGTTGTATTAAATCAAAAAGCTCCCCACACGTATTTCGTCTCCATTTCAGAGACTCCTCAATGGGGTAATACTCAAGACTTACATATAGTATTGTCCACAAAATGCCACACTTGAACTTTTCAATAAAGATAAATACTATGCACCAGGTACTATGTATTTAACTTTATTGAAAGGTTCATGTTTGCTGGAGTTTTGGTTTTAGGGTGTTCAATCTTCAGTATAAATGATTTGATATCTGTATTCTACAGGTTGATATGAATCTGACAATACCAAACATGTACGCTTTTCATTATGTTTTGGTACCATAAAAAAAAATCCAAACATTTTAAAAATTTTTGCCGCATAGCCATTTTCTGTGACCAATGACTTTTTGAACTTCTACCTACGGACTTGAGTGTGGGGGCATTTTTTGCGAGCTGAAGTGTACGTTCTATTAGTACCAGTTTGGAATACATGCGTCTCTTTTGATTAAAGTTATTCCAATTTTTCTGAGACGTGAAATTACCCAAAAAAAACACAATTTTGGCATTTGGATTTTTTGCCAGTGCACAGGATAAATTATTTAAAAGATCAGATTTTTTCAGATGCTGCGATACTGATTATGTATAACTTTTCTATTATTTCATTTTTTATTTGTATTATGGCAAAAGGGGGGTGATTTTAGCTTTTAATATTTTTTTTATAATTTAAAACTTTTTTTTTTTTTTTACTTTAACTTTGAGTCCCCCTAGGGTGCTTCACCACTAGGCTTTTTGATCACTTATACAGCCTATAGCATTGTAATACAATGCAACAGGATTTACAAATATGGTGGTATTTCTATCTTCTGCTTAGAGCAGAAAGTAGTAAAACAGAAAACATGTCAGCAATGGAAGCCTTCACCAGGCTTCCAGCTGCCATGTTAACTGGTCAGGGCCTCGCGATCTAGCTGCAGTGGACCCGATCGGAGTGAAAAGCACCATTTTTCATTCATTTAGATGCCGCACCCATGTTTGCCACGGTGTCAAAAGGGATAAATAGCTTGGGATCGAGCCGGCTCTATCCCATGCTGTTACCGGCGGGTGTTATCTGCAATTAGCGGTCGGCACCTAGTGGCTGTGTACCAAGATTGCAGCGCTACAAGGCCCCTAACCACCATCAGGATGTTTCCATACGTCCAGGTGCGGTAAGGGGTTAAGAAATGGGTTCATCAAGAGACAATAAGTAAACACTAAAGAAATGGTCAACACTGATTCCCTCAAGGGTCCTGTTCATATTGGAGATAAAGCTAAGTTGCCATCAGCCATGTCTCAGCAACATCAATCTGTTCCCCTAGTGCTAGGACCTCAATCTCCCCCATTTTACATGCTAGACTTCTGGCATTTGTGAACAGACACTTTCTTCCCATGTATTTTCATGCATTCAGTATAAGGAATAAGATTACATGAGATTTTGTGGGCATGTATGACTACAGTGTTGGTTTGTAACACATAGATCTTCTTATCCACTGTGCTAGTCCACCACCACAGTCCACTTCTCCACCCACAAACATATTCTGCACCCTCTATAATCTATCTATCCCTATAGTTTATAGATTGTCCTCCATTTCCATCCCTAGTTTAAATACTCCACCATCCTCTCTAGATTCTCTCCACAAGCACAATAGATTCTCTTCCATTCAGGTGCAAAATAAGTGCAGAAAATAGTTTGTACCCCACATTGGACAAATATATAGAAGGTTCAAGGTTCAAGAATCTGTCTTCAGTATTCTCCTTAAAATACAATTTTGTGGCACATGCCTGAGCTATGAAGCCAAAAATGGAAAGACCTCCATAATATCTCCAATTAATAGCCCTTTTAACATGACACTGAAAGAAAGCGGAACCCACAATGATCCATTGATTTAGGGATGCCTCAGTTCTCCAAAGTGGTAGAAAAATAAGGCAATAGATTACATGAATTTTCCCATCTTAGATATTTATGGCACATCACTCTATGTCCTGCCTGATGAGGCAACCAATTTCTGTAGCATCTAGGCAGAGGATAAACAGAGAGGTGGTTAGGATTATGGAAACAGTTGAGAATGCTGTGGATACGCCATGCATTTCTAAAATTTAAAGAAAATATGTAATATACCGATGACAAATGGGTGCAAACTTTAAGTGGCATATGAACGCAAAATAAGGAATGAAAGTTTATCATTTTATAATTCTTTAAACCAATTTCCTAAATTGTTTTTTGATAAAAAAAAGATTAGTGTTTCATTGTCAAGAAAATAAGAAAAACAAGAAAAGTTATAATAAATTATATGGTTACTGAGACAGAAATACCCCTTGAGAAGAGAGGCACTAAAGATTCATGAGAATATAAGTACTGTTATTAATTTCAGTCTTGTCTTTAAAAGACTTCTATTCTGTACAAACAGTGATGAGAGGTTACAGTTGAGCAGGATAAGAAAAAAACCTAAGTACTTCAAGGACAGAATGTATACTTAATCAAGATGAAAAGTTCTATGCTTAAAAAATATGGACATTACTCACCATAAAAAAAATACTTGTTCCTATACAGGAGCACAGTAGTCTCCAGGTCATTATGTCAGTTTAGATAATATCAATAGCCTTTGTTATTAGATGTCACTTAGAGGGGGTCAGTGGCCGGCAGTGTGAAAGCAACAATAATTATCCGTTTTTAGAGGAGGTAATTTATTGTACATTACACAATGGGACCTGGGGCCCGTCAATATGACTCCTCCAGGTTTCTGGCAGGGAGGAAAAAGGAATAGGAGAGAAATGAGGGGGCAAACTGTTTGGTTTGTTCTCATCCAATGTGAGAAAGACCACTGTAGCAGCCATAGTAACTGGTATGGGACCCACCACCCCAGGAGGTCCTGCTGAACAGTGTGTCCAGGGTTAAATAGTTACTTAGTACGGTTGAAAAAAGATATATGTTCATCAAGTTCAACCGAGGGTTGGGAAAATGCTCTAAGGAAGATTTGATTTCTGATCCCAGAGTTGCCATCAGACTGGATCTAGAATTTTATATGGCTACATATGTATTAATATTTTTAATTTCAGGTGGATATTTAAGCCTTTCTTGAAGCTCACAACTGTTTCTGTTGGGACCAGCTCCTCAGGCAGGCTATTCCACAGATTCATAGTTCTCATAGAGATGAAAGCTTTTCTCCTCTGGAGATTGAATCCTTTTTTCTCCAAAGGGAATGCCCTCTTGTCTTTTGAGGAGGCTTTACATGAAATAGTTTTTTTCCCATACATTTTGTAAGGGCCATTTATATACTTATAAACATTAATCATGTCTCCCCGGAGCCATCTTTTCTCAAGACTAAATAAGTTTAATTCTTTTAACCTCACCTCATAACTGAGATGCTTCATTCCTGTTATTAGCTTGGTTGCTCGTCTTTGTAACCAGCTCCACACCATCCTTTCTATAAACTAGAGCCCAGAACTGAACAGCATATTCCAAGTGAGGCCACACCAATGCTTTATACAGCAGTAATAATACATCCTTGTCCTGCGAGTCCATATCTCTTTTTTTAACTGTAAATTTTTATAGAAAATTTTTCAAATACAAAAATAGGCTGTATAGGCCCAAGAAAACTGTGCAAAGATATATAGTACAAGCATATCAACAAAAAACAATGTACTTCACTAGACATTAACACGGTCTTCCCCGCCCAGCGAGAAAAGACCAACTTACGGCTATATTGATAAGTAAGCCTGTTGGACCAATAGACAAATTGACAAGACAAGGGGAAAAGTACAATAAACAGGACACATAAGGGAAGAAATGCTTTGGGCCCTAGATTTGCAATCCATTCATACCTAATTAGAAATCTACAAGTCATGAAGAATACAATAGATATCCCATGGTTTCCAGACAAGATCAAAGGAGTCCTAGATGGATGGGGAGTTGCTGACGCTCCTTTATGGTCTTGCTCTTTGTTGCTTATATTTGGCGCTAGACGCTAATTAATTTCTGGTTTGCTGCTCTGAAGTGGTGGTTGCGGGATAGTGTGTTAAGTTTGCATACCTATCGTTATGCTATGATCTATTTACCAGGTCTATTGTTTTATCCTTATGAAGCCGAATTGCTGCAGCTAGGGGTTCTATGCAGAGTGCAAAAAACAGCGGAGAAAGGGGCAGCCCTGCCTGGTTCCATTTTGTATGTTTAGCCACTGTAAGGTAGCAAATGGAAGTCTGATGGTAGCAGAGGGGTGAGAGTAGAGACCCCGGAGTGCGCTAACAAAATGACCACTGATCCCAAATGCTTTCAATGTATGAAACATGAAGGTCCAATTAAGGCAATCAAAAGCCTTTTCGGCATCTAAACCGAGTAGAAAAACTGAATCTCCTCTCTTATTCATTACAACAATCAGATCGATCGCCCTTCTGGTATTGTCCCCCCCCTGCCTACCTGGGACAAAACCCACTTGGTCGTTATGTACCAGTTGTGGCAATAATGAGGAAAGTCTATTTGCCAGTATTTTGGTAAAGATTTTCAAGTCCACATTCAAGAGGGCTATGGGTCTGTAGCTAGCGCACTCCGTTTTTTATCCGGTTTGGGAATTAATGTGATGAACGAATGGAGCATCGTGGATGGAATAGTAGAGCCTGTCAAAAAATAATTGAAAACCTCACCCATATAGGGAAGGAGCTGAGACTGAAAGGTTTGATAGTAGAGGTAAGTGAGGCCATCTGGTCCCGGAGATTTTCCTGAGGGCAAGCACTTAAGGGTAGCAACAATCTCCTCTCAGTAATCGGGAGATTCAATGCAGCTATCTCACTAGCATCAAGTTTTGGGAGGTTACAGGACAAAAGAAAGTCCTGCAGCAAGGCTTCCCGCTCCCCAGGATCAGACGGTCTGGGATATTATACAGCTTGGAAAAGAAGGCCACAGTAGTGGGGTCTGAACATGGGACTCCAGCATTATTTTTAATAGAGTAAGGGGTTGTAAAGAATGGGGTTTATTAGCCCTTTCATAGTATTTATGTCGTGAGAAGACCAACATCTTTTCGGTAGTATGTAAAGCTAGGGTTTTCAACTTGGCATGTAGATTCAGTACCTGCCTTAGGGTGGCCCTAGTGGGATTCATTGCTAATTTGGTTTCCAGCTGCTTGAGTTGAAGGAGGCAAGTATTCCTCTGAAATTCTCTGGGTTTTTTTTCAAGCGGGACCCTAAAGCTATGCATTTTCCTCGGATAACTGCTTTATGAGCTTCCCACAAAATAGCCTCTGAGTATTCCGAGCCCGAATTAATCTAAAAAAATTCCTTAACATGTTGTCTCAGCTCATCCCTAATCTGGGGGTTCTTGAGCATAGATTCATTGAGTCTCCAGTGGCATTTTCTCAACATAAGGTTACCCAATTTCAGTGTAAGACTAATCGGGGCGTGATCAGACCACGTGAATGAGCCCACCTCAGCCGACCAGCATTCGTTGAACCAACTCATTTCCAAAGATATAGTCTAGTCTAGTATGCTTTTGGTGTAGGTTCGAGAAAAAGGTGTAAACCTTATCCGATGAGTAGAGTATGCGCCACATATCAAATAGGTGGAACTGTCTTATCATTTGACGAAAGCCCCTAGAGAGACAACGCTGCGCCCGAGAGAAAGAGTGCTGAGGTAGTTGTAGCTTATCAAATGTCTCAGAAAAGATAAGATTAAAGTCCCCCCCTATAACAGTTGGAGAGGGGGGTAGATGTGATAGGCGAAGTAGGAGCCTTTTAAGGAAAGGCAATTGCCCTACATTAGGTAAATACGTATTGCATAGAGTAATAGGTGAGCCATTCAGTACCCCTTCTAGGATCAAAAATCGACCCCCAGGGTGAGGCAGTACTGTATGAATCTGTATAGGGCAGGACTTGAAAATAAGGATAGCGACCCCGGTCTTCTTCCTATCCTGAGATGCCACATATTGCATAGGATATAAGTGTTTGGCAAAATTAAAATTCCCATCTTTATTAAAATGTGTCTCTTGCAGAAAGATGATGTCTGCTGGATCCCTTTTAAGATCTGTAACTAAAAGCTTTCTTTTGCCGTTAGAATTTAGACATTTACATTAAATGATCGTATCTTAACCATTGGGATAGTTAACAGGAGAACAAGCTGTATAACTGGATTGCAAAATAGAAGAATTGAAGTGACATATCATGCCCGAGTGAGAGGAAAATCTGAGGTGTTCAAACATATCTGTTAAAACAAGAGGGGAAGGGAAAGACAAGACGGGACACAACAACAGATAACACCACAAACTTGTCATCAAGTAAATACCGGAACTATAAGAGTCCTGGAGAGGCAAAGAGTAAACTAGTATCCTAACTAGAAAAGTAGGTAGCTAGTAAAAAAAAGAAATCTTCTATAAATATCAGAACCGGCCTCCAGGGGGCAGCAAAGTGCAACCAAAGGTAACAGACAGAGACCAAATTGAACTCAAGAGCAATCACTGAGTTACAACTACTATTGCAAGAAACCTTGCATATTAAGCATGGAGGAGGGGGCAATCCCTCACAGAGCATAATAAAGCTAAGCGGGAAAAACAATAGACCTGGTAAATAGATCATAGCATAACGATAGGTATGTAAACTTAACACAATATCCCGCAACCCCAACAAAAGAGCAGCAAACCAGAAATGAATTAGCGTCTAGCGCCAAATATAAGCAACAAAGAGCAAGACCATAAAGGAGCGTCAGCAACTCCCCATCCATCTAGGAATCAAGTTCCTGTAGAAGCCAGGTGTCGCGGGGGGAGCTGCGATGGATCCTGAGGGTGACGCCGTTTATGTTTAGATTGGACATGCTGCCAGTCTGGGGGTAGGGCCGGGGGAGGAACATCAGGGTCCCAGTTAGACAGATCAGAAACAGGAATGCCCAGGGTAGCACAAAAATCAGGGAGATCCTCATAATCTCGGAGTACTGCAGAGCGTCCATTTTTGGTTACTAAAAGGGCAAAAGGGAACCCCCATCTGTATGCAATATTACGATCCTTCAGCGTATCTAGGAGAGGCTTCAGGTGTCTTCTTTTCTGCAGGGTGACCCAAGAGAGGTCTGGGAACAGCTGGAGAGGGTTCCCTTGGTATTCCACTGTTCGCAGCAATCTGGCTTTGGCCATAATCTTTTCCTTCAGCTGGAAATCATGCACACAACAGATCACATCCCTGAGGCGGGAGGCTGGGCCCTTTGGCTTAAGGGCTCGGTGCGCACGGTCCAATTTGATGTTATGAGTGGGAGATTCTCCCAACAGTCCATTGAATATGGTTTCCAGAATCTGACGTAAATTCTCGTCTCCTGTGGCTTCCCTAACTCTTATATTATTCCGTCTGCCCCTGTTGTTCAGATCCTCCAGATGTTTGTTAGTATCATGCAGTATTTTAGCTTGCGACGCCATAGCGAGTTGCATATCAGAAACATAACGGCGGGTATCATCGTGTGGAGTTTCAAGAGTCTCCACCCTGCCGGCTAGTTTTCTTATGTCCCGTCTGACTGCGGCGATCTCGACCCTACAGGCTTTAACTTCAGCGATTGATTGTTTAAAGTCCTCCTTGGTAGGGAGAGATGAGAGATATGACCTCCAATCAGGGGTACTGGACAAGGGTGGCGCAGCAATGTCCCTAGCATCGTCCATAGAATCAGAGGATGAGGCCCAATTGTCTAAGGGAGTGGTGTCATCATTGGAATGAACGTCACCCTGCTCTGGTGGGACAGTCCATGCTGCAGCGTGAGGTGACAAAGTAGTAGAGCTTATATGACCTTTAGAGGTGCGTTGCATTTTAGCATCCATTAGTGAGGATACAGTATCCAGAGAGATCTCAGGAGCAGGAGAGGAATCAGAGGTAACCAACACAGAGCCTCCCTGATGTGTATGAGAAGAGTGATCCGGGAATGCAGGCTGTCCACTGACACAGGCCTCACCAGGCCTCGCTTTATATAACCGGCAGCTGGGGAAGAAGTCCCCCACACTTCACTGGTGGAGAAGGGAGCACTCTGCGGGTGGCCGGGCTCAGTAATAGTATGGACCCCACGACAGTTAGTGCAGCCGCCTCCGTCAGTTCCCTGCTGAATAAGCTGCCCTGGAAATGGGAGAACAGAAGAAAGGAGGGGGGGTAGTCCCCTGCACTGTGAGCTCCTGATGCCGGGCCGGAGATAGCAGAGCAGGCCCCAAGGAGGCTTGTGTCTGCACCTCTGACGACTCCCCGCACAGCAGGCTGTCCGCTGCAGGCCCCAGGCAAGGGGAGAGTGGAAGGAGGGAGTCCTCTGTAGGAGCAGCGCGCTCAGCGGACAGGTGCGGCACAAGGAGCGGGACCAGAGAGTACCCAGAACACTCCGCCAGCAATGAGGATCCGGAGCCACGCGGCGCGGCAGTTAATGGCGGCGCTTCCGGGAAGCCACGTGGTCTCTGTGAAGTGGCTTCAGCTGGCAGCGGGAGTCCGACAGCCGACGGGGGAGATAGCAATTCAGCGCTCACACCCTCTGGGATACCCGGCTCCGCGGTTGGAGATAACTGTAAGTGCTGGGACGCAGCAGAGGCTTTAGTGAAAGGCCGTAGCTTCCAGGAGGTCTCATGGGTCCAGGACACGGCAGAACCGGAGATAGGTACTTCAGTAAGGTGCCAGAAGGGGCCCGCGGGATTCCGGGTGGTCTCCTGGTAGCAGATCCCCGTGTTTTTCTCCCCCGCGCCAGGATGGATAGGGATTGCCCCGCTTTGTAGCTGTGATGCTCAGGAGCAGCAAGATCACACAGCAATCTTCTTCGGCTGCAAACCACGCCCCATGTCCATGTCTCTTTTAATACATGCCATACATGCTTGTCTTAGAGGCTCCTAATTTTCACCCTAAGACACATGATGCCTGCAGATTATTAGTACCAAGATGCAGAACTTTACATTTATCCACATTGAAACTCATTTGCCAAGTGGATGCTCAAACACCCAGTCTGCCAGGTATCTAGGTTATGTCCGGAGTTATGTCCAGTGAGACCAGGGCATGTGCACAAACAGTTAAAACTCCTTGGTGGAATAGGGAAACTGTGGCTCCCTGCCCCTCCATTTAACCTTGTGGGTTGTAGGGTTCATTAAACCTAGGCCTACAAGGTGGTGGGGGGGTGTCCTGACATATGCCCTGACATAACATGATGCTACCATCGCCAGGCTTCACCCACTGAAGCCTGCCCACCTCTCATCAGGAAAAGGAGGAGAGATGAGTTTAAGATTTTTTTTACTTTTTATCTGCGGACTTTCCTGCCTACCTACCTACCTACCTACCTTCAGTTTTGCAAACTTAACTACCCACAAAGTCCTTGCCTGCCTACCTACCTGGGTCCTAGACAACCTACCAATATCCCTGGAAACTTTTATATTTATCTACCTGCCTATCTATCTAGTTGGGGATTTACCTACCAATGGCCTGGTATGCAGCAGGCATACCTACATAATGTGCAGCCTATCTACATAGATAGCGAATTGGGTCGTTACCTACCTAACAGCATTGGTTTGGCAAATTTATTTGGACTTTCTGCTTAATTGGGATCTGCCTATTTGTTGGGCTGTATTTAGTATTTATGCTGCCCTAAGCACTTTAGATAGCTGTCAGTCAAAATGCTGGTTAGTGTTTCGGTGTTTTTACAGGATTTCCCTTTGGACTATGACAGACTTGTTTGAATACATGGGGATCAGGGTTCCACGGCACTAAAAAAAAGAACTAACATAGTTACATAAAAGGAGCTTTATTTAAGATGTGTTAGGCTCAAATCTGTAATTATAAAATTACAAAAGGGTGTAGAGGTATAGGGGAGGCAAAGTCCTTCACCAGATGGGAGTAAGGTTATCTCTTGCAGAAGTGCGGTATGAGGTATCGTCTGGAGCTAGGATGTGTTTCCATACGCTGTGTTTCCAACTCCTGTTGTCTCGTTATTCGTAAGGTAGAGGATTAATAGGTTCTGTACATTTGTTGAGGAAAATGTGGTTCTGAGTGTCCAGTGTAGTACCATTACGCAAACCTGGAGGATCGTATGTAGGTCAACCGACATGAGAGAAAGGAAAGAGGCCCAGTAGTTTGTGATGTTTCGGTCGCTAGACCCTTTCTCAAGCCATAGGCTCTAAGATACAGCAGGAGCAGAGGCGTTGGAATACATAGGATCATTGTTGGATCCATTTCCTTAATACAATGGTCAAAGAGGGATGTTGTCAGGAAGTTGTTATCTAAATACAGTGTTTTGTTAGTGCTTTTATTACTGGTTTTTCCAGTGACAGGGAGGCTTTCTGGATGGTGACCTTAGGCACTATATGGCCTGATGGTATTAATGTTCGGAATGAAGTCCTTTATCATGCATAAATTATTACATTTTTGAGTTTTGGTTTATGATATACTGTTAGACATATGTTGTAAATACTTACGTTTGATTTGCTAATGTCCCGACCTTTTGTATCATATGAGACAGTTGAATTATATGGGGTAGGTACTTGTGCTGACCAACTTATTGTAGGCATTGGCTGTGTATTTGGTCGCTATGGTTTCCCTTCCTGTTTACGGTTTACGTTTATTATGCTTGAATACGCATGCGCACGTTTGTGGGACGGGCGATGGCGTTGGCCCGTTTACCATGTGACCTACGTCCTTTGCGGCGGATGACAGCGCATGCGTTGGCGTTTGTGTGCCGTTACCCGATGGCTGTAGGCTGATTCAATATTGATTTAGTTGGTGGATGTGCACCTGTGGGTGTGGTGCGTCTCCAATCAGGTAGGAGCATCAATGGGGGTGGGCATTTGTGTTGTATATATATATATATATATATATATATATATATATATATATATATATATATATACATTTGTCTACTGGTTATGCATGCTATGAGTAAGGGTTAGCTTGGTCTCCCGAAACGCGTCAGCTTTCTTATGCCGCTGTGACATGCCATGCTATTTTTAAACGGATTGCCAAAAAAGAATGGATCTTTTAAGAATTTAACTAAGAAGTGCTGGATCGTTTTCTACTTTTAGTAATGGAGGTATCTGACAGACACTTCTCCATAATTATTGCTGGGGTTGGTGACAGCCAGCAGGGTTTTTTGATAGCCCATGTGTCACGAGGCGTACTGAAGTCCCCACTCAAGATCAGAGACATGCTTGTGTCTACACCTTCCATCCCAGCCAGCACTCATCTCTCCCCACTCCTGCTCCCGTCCTCTGCTTCTGGCTGGCATATTTATATCCATATCCAGGGTGCGCACAAGCTGGCTCTTTAAAAAACCAATGTACCGCTGATTGCTAATCAACGGTTGCTGGACCCTTTATTAGGTTACTTTACCCAGCACTCCCTGGCAGTTTATTCTTTTGGACTATGACTATTCTTCACCTGCCACCTGCCCTGACCTTTCTGCGAGTGACTTGACTACAATCTGTCTGCCGCATGCATTAACCTTGCTGCCAGTGTACCAACTACACCTCAGCTTGCTTCATCTGTATCTCACTGCACCTCAGCTGTTACTGTCAGCGGCCACATCAGGGGTAACAACCTGTGAGTCTCCCACAGCAAAGTCCAACCTGCCTTGCGGTGGGCTTGGATGAAGAACCGGGGGCTCCTTAGACTCTGCTTCCTGGCATGGTTCAAAGTCATCTCTTGTGGAGACCCAGAGGATATACTACCTACATCCTTGACACCAAGAATGGCACTTACCCTCTCTCATTATTACCCCAGTACCCAATAAACTATAGATACTGAGAAGAGCTGGGTTACTGTCAGAAGCGGATCATGTCATTGAGAGACCCAATATCCACAGACCTTCCCATCACATTAGTGTCAGTCTACACCTGTTGATTTTACCTTGGCTTTTTCCTGACAATTGGGAGGACTGCACATCATTTCTTTTTAAACTAATTATTTACTTATTGAAAATCTATAGCTACACATTACTTTACGATTAACAAATAACTAAAAGAAAACAACATTGGATTCTCTTGTTCTCAGAAAAAAAGGTAAAACCAGCAGCTGCAGCCTCATGTTATCAGGTAGGGAAGATTCATGGATATCGGTTCCCTCCCATCCTAAAGATTCCAAACCGAAGTCGCTCCAGAAGCGGAACAGCACATTAGAGGGTCCACTTCTGATTGTAACCTAAATATTCCAAGTACCTCTGGTACACTGGGTACTCGAGCAATAATAATAGAGGGTTAGTGTCAGCCTTGGGGTGACAAAAAACACTGCTGACCAAGTTACAGTGCGAGAAATGGAGAGATATCTGTCAGACACCTCTTTTCACAAACACTGGAAGAAAATGGCAAAAAAAACCAAACAGCAACAAAATACCTTATTAAAATAAACACTTCCCAACAACATCAATCATTGACCATTTTGTTTAAGAAATGGATCTAACGCTGGTCTAACATAGTCTAACAAGTTCAACATAGTCTGTGGAAAAATGAAATAAAACAGAAACACTACAAAAACATGACATCAATAAACTTCGTTCCCTGAAGGCCATGTCTGTGGTTGATCTTCAGAGAGTGTAATGGATGGAGTTCAGCCACACAATATAATTCAGAGGCGGATACAGGCCAAAGTTTAGCATAATCTTCAAGGAGTTTGTCAAGATATCAGGCAACGGTACTGCCACGGTCCATGCCTTGATCCCTGCTTTGGTCTGCAGACATGCCATTGTTCTGGTTCAAGCTTCAGTCCTCTCTGCCTATTCCCTCAGTGAGTACTCCCCTTTCCTCGCTTCTGCTAAGGTCCTCGCTGCTGTTGGAGCCCTATAGGTGTACACACCACCCCTAATCATGCACTGGCTTGCAAAGATTTAAAGAGACAGTACACTTATTACCTGCTTAATGTCTTTTCACCACATGGGACTTAAGGAAAATCCTGCCTGTGCTCTTGGTCAGTTTGTTGATGTTCCCACATTGTTTCTGACATCTGCTTGCTGTCCTTTACCTGTACTTATTACCTGTATTTACTGACGTCCTCGTTCCAGTGTTCCTGTTCCTGTTACCTGCCATTACGCCAGTCTGTTACCTGTACTGCTGTTACCTGCTGCTACGCCAGCGCTCTACCTGCCTGGAACTCTGCTACCACCTACGGTTGCACCTGTCTGTGCACTGTCACCTCTGCCTGTTCCCGCTGTTCTTCGTCCAGCACTTCGGCTGTCACCATGAGTAGCCACGCCAGAGTTACTGACCTGGTAAATGTTTGTATTTAGCGAGGGATATTCAAAAAGGCCCAGCATTCCCTTCCTGTAACCCAGAATTGCTGCAAGCAGAAAGAGGGACTCCTCTACGATGCTGAGCAGACTTCTTAGGTCACCAGCTGCTTCAGCAATGTATGGCACAGTATGGATAGTGAGAAATAGGGTACAAAACATCGGTGTCATATTTAGGGTTGCAAAGAGAGGATGGGGTTGCAGGTGCTCTATACATTATATTGTGTAAGGTGCATTTTGTATTTAAAGGGTTAGTCCTTGGTATAAATAAAAAACGAAATCTGGCTGCAGAGTATATGTTAAAATAGCAAATTAGGGAATATCAGTATTCACTCTGTTCCCACAATGATGATGCTACAAAGTTTTCCCACCATTGTTTACGTGGCAGTGGTAATGACATGCTGCGGTCACTGCAGATAATCCCTATTGCAGTAGGTCAATACATGCGGTCGTTGATAGACGGTATATAAAAAGCCCATTAGCAATGTGCCAGTGATGTGATGTTGCTGAGTGTTTCTTTGGCTGTAGTTCAGGTCCATGTTTTTTATGAGGCGACCAGAGAGCCTGAGCAGGAAAGTTCAGCCCAGGCCTAACCAGTAGTGTTGAGCAATTATTATCGACAAAGTTGAAATCTGCACGGTTTTTATGTTGATCAGATTTTTTCGATCACGTGATCATTTAGGTGAAAATCTGCGCATAATCTATTAATATCGCGCCATTTTCAGTGCTTCCTGTCATTTTGGCGGCCAGCAAATCAGCTTAGAGAATAGAGCAGGGTGAGCTGTGTGTGCGACGTCATGACTGGGATGTGTATGGTTGCGATTGGCTGTAAATATCACATGACCTCGTTTTACATAGAACAGCCCTTCCTGTTCAGCCTCGGTGTGTGTCTGTGTATCATAAGAGCAGGACGTGTGCTCAGTCTCTCTCAATACAGCTCAGCGAAACTGTTCTATTTGTTCACACAGACAACTATGCTTTTAGCTGTGATCATTAGAACTTAGGTAAATTAGAGATTTTCAGTTTTTGGTTACGTAGGCTGAGAATTTTAAAGGAGCATCTAGCGCTGTACAGCGCTGGGGGAGGGATGGGGTGGCGGGGGGCTGCGGGTGAACACAGACAGACAGACAGACACGCTCTTTAAAGGAGAGTGGATATTGTGCAGCCCAGACTGTATTTAGACCCTGCATTGCAATGGGTTTTTAGTAACACTTTTTTGGCCAGTTTTTTGGTGAAATATTACTTGTATGTTGTGCAGCCTGTACTTATATTAGGATACAGATCTTTTCTAGTAACTGCAGGTGTATTTGATAGGTGCAAAACTCAACTTTTATTATCCGTATACATTTCAGATAGGTGTTTTTTTTCACTTTGGCGCATTCCAGCTTTGTTCATAGAGCCACCTTGCACTTAAATTTGAATACAGCAATTTTGTCGTCACCGCAGGTGTATTGATAGGTGCAAAAAATACCTTTTATTATCCGTATACATTTCAGATAGGTATTTTTTTCACTTTTATACATGAAAAAAACTTTGAGATTCTTAGTTCACATGTTTTTGATCAAAAAATGTTTAAGCCACCCACGAACTTACAACGTGATCTCAGCGTCAGCTCGGCCTCCCCGTCAACCGTCTCATTGATGACGTTGCAACACACTGGAATTCCACCCTCCACATGCTTCAGAGATTGTGGCAGCAGCGCAATGCCATTGCGCAGTACAAAGTGACACATGGCCTGACAAGCAGTGGTGCGGACCTCGGTTTGTTGTGCCACCGAGAGTGGAGGCAGGTGAAAGAGCTCTGCACCATCCATGCCAGTTTTGAAGAAGCCACCAAAATGGTCAGCCCTTGTCAGCATGAGCATTGTGGTGATCTTAGTTCTGGAACGATCGTTGGACACTCTGAAACATCAGGTCCCGCCAGCGACGGAGGAGGAGACAGAGAGACAGACACAGATGCGGACACGGAGCCGTTCTCTCCGTCGAATCCACAAGGCCCGACAGTTTCACAATTTTATCTGTCTTCATTAGGCAGTGTTCGATGTCCCGGGCAAGTGCAAAGGCGGCGCATACAGCTCTCTAGGGTGCAATCATCTGAGGCGAAGTCAGGGCTGTGTTGAAGCATGTGTCGAGAGGAAGCTTGAGTCATGAGGAATGAGGTAATCCTAGACACCCGACGTTACCTGCACGTCCCAAACGCCTTTATTAAAATGTAGTGCCCGCGAAATTTGAGGCGCTAGGAGGAAATTGAGGAAGATCATTCGGCTAGTGCCCCTCGACCCCAGAGATCTTGGGAAATCAAGCACCCAACTCTCACCTTAAGTGCTT
Source organism: Phyllomedusa bahiana (assembly GCA_025379985.1). Classification (NCBI taxonomy): domain Eukaryota; kingdom Metazoa; phylum Chordata; class Amphibia; order Anura; family Hylidae; genus Phyllomedusa; species Phyllomedusa bahiana. Next base: position 92,258 of record JAODAL010007174.1, on the reverse strand, counting down.
GGATAGCTACCTATCCTCACAACATGATCCTCGCCAAAAAGGCCATCAAAATGAACAACAGTTACTGGGTGGCCAGCCACCTGGATCCCCTGGTAACAAAACAAAAATCAGTGAACTTTCCTTCCACCCACCCAAAAAGAGTAGAAAAATGCAGGAAAATGGAACATAAGGCTGATTGATCCAAACTGAAACATCTGTTTCGTCTCGCTTCACACGTTCTATCAAATGTAAGGTGTGACAACGTCACGACGTGACAGCAAGTAGAGTGCCACAGCAGCCGCAGCAGCAGGCAAAAGTTTGGCAGAGGCCAAATGGAGACGCTCTGGCTATCTTACATTTACCACCATCACCAACTGCATGTATGGCAGGGCACACATATAACACACACAGAGACCACTAAGATCATGGTGAACGAACTATCTGTCATCTCAACACCGAATGTTTTTAGGATGTGTTTTCCGAACCCAACCAATCGTACTCTCTTCTGGGTATCCAAAATTGGATGTAGATTGGCCCGAGCTCTCACGCACACTCATAGAGGTGTTGTCATGGCCCCCGTCCCCCAGTCCAGCGTCCAAATCTAGCGAGGAATCGACCACAGCACAGCGGAGGAGTCATAACAGACAAACGCATCCGCTTTCCACAGATAATGTTGAACTGTTTTACATTTAACACCGATGAATCAGATGCATGGATGCTCTGACGATGTTTGTGGCCACCAATTGCCGAGTCACCGAATTAAGTTGCCGTGTCTAACTTCACATTCCCGCTTCAAACAGAAATTGGTCCTCTTGAAAAATGTTTTTTAAAATGATTCATTTTCTCTTTGCAATTATTATTCTCAGTTCCAAAAAGATCATTTTGCTGTTTTGGCCAGTGTGGCAGACTGTAAAAGATCACCAGTTATTCATGACAAAACCGTAAATCCATATACTCACATTATCTTTAGCATTTTTTCCACATTGTCAATGGTTTTGAGGACAGACCTGCTGTGAGATACATCTGATAATCATGGTCATTGGAGCCAGAAATAGACTACTAAGTGGCCATTTCATCCATCCACAATTTTTAATAGAGTCGTGAGAAGTCATATTTTAGAATTTTTTGAGGGGTCATGTTGCTGTGTGATACAGCTATAAAACCATTGTCCTTTGGAACAAGAAATTGGCTTTTAAATAAGTGGCAATTTCTCTCCCCTCACAATTTTCTAAACAGTGGCAGAGAAGATCATTTTACTACAGAGTTTTGTTGAGGGACATGTTGCAGTGAGATACAGCAATAATCATGTCCTTTGGTAACAGAAATGAGTGGCATCTAACGGCATTTTCCTCCCTCACAATTTTTTAACAGTGGCTGAGAAAGTGTTCCATTTTTATAATTTTTTTGTGGGTCATGACTGCTGTTGAAAATGCAGCAATACTTACAGTTCCTATCTAAAGAAAAATGTGGTTTTTTTAACAGACATTTGTTCTCACAATTTATCAAAAATGGCTCATGGGTCATGTTTTGAATTTTTAAGGCATTTTGCTGTGAAATGGCAGCTATACTACAGTTCCTATTCTAAAAAATGTGGTTTCTAACAGACATTTGTTCTTCACAATTGTCAAAAGTGGCTCAAGGGGTCATGTTTTGAATTTTTTGGTGGCATTTTTGTTTGGTTGAGAATGCAGCTATACTACAGTCCAATTCAAAAATTGTGGTTTTCTAACAGACATTTGATACTTCACAACTGTCAAAAGTGGCACAAGGGTCCATTTTTAGAATTTTTGGGGGCATTTGCTGTGAAATGCAGCTATACTAACAGTCCTGATTCCAAAAAAATTTGGTTTCTAACAGACATTTTTCTTCACATTGTTCAAAAGTGGCTCAAGGTGATGGTGCTGTCCAAAAATCAGGATAGGTAGGAAACTGTTAATGGACACATATTGCAAAATGACTTGTTGTTTGCAGAGATCTTTAAAATTATCAATTAATCCTGTAGCTGAGGACAACCCATTTAATTCAATAAAAAAAAAAAAAACAAAGAAATTTGGGGGGTTTTCCCAAACCCTATTTTATGTGTTTTCTAGAAAAAAAAACTACTAAAAAACTGGAAAGTAAAAAAATGCTGATACAAATTTTCCCCTCTAAATTGCCCCAAGGGGGGTTCCAGGAAGCCCTTGCCCAAAAATTTTAGGTTACCCCAGGACAAGTCTGTCAATTTTCCAGTTCAAAAAAAAAGGGGGTTTAAAAAGACGCCTTTTTCCCCAGCACTTTTTAATTTTGGGGGTAAAAACAGGTTTAAGGGTCATACTCGGTCCAGACAGTCAAGCCCCAAAGCCCAAATCAATGAAAAATTGGGGGGTTCAAAGACCCCTTTTTTCCCAGCATTTTTTTTAACCCTGGGGTTTCAACATTTTTAAATGGTTTAATGGGTACGGGACAGATAAATTTAAAATTGTCCATTCAAATAAAATGGGGGGTTTTAAAAGACCCTTTTTTCCGGGCACTTTTTAAAATCTGGGGGTCATGCGGGTTTGGGGCTCTTTGCTGTGGCCCGGGACAGGTAAAAGTCAATGTCCAGTTTAAAACTAAAATAGGGGGTTCAAAACTCCTTTTTTCCGGCCCTTTTTTTAATCTGGAGTCAGACGGGTTTAAGGGTTCCATAACGGGGTTACAGAACGGGTATATAAAAATTCCATTTTCAACAAAAATGGGGTTAAAAAGACTCCTTTTCCCAGCATTTTTTTAATCTGTGGGTCAGAAAAAGATTTAATGGTCATACGTGGTACAAACATATAGAAAAATTCCCCTTTAAAACTAAAAGGGTTTGGTTCAAAGACCCCTTTTTTCCCGGGCACTTTTTAAATTTTGGGGCCCCGTGCAATTTTAGGGGCTCATGCGGGGGCCCTTTACGGGTTTATAGCCCAATCCCCATTAAAACTAAAATGGGGGGTTTCAAAGACCCTTTTCCCCCCCACTTTTTAAAATCTTTTGGCCAGACGGGTTTAATGGTCATACTGCGGTCCGGGACGGATAGCCCCAATGCCCCAGTTCAACAAAAATGGTGGTTGAAAGACCCCTTTTTTTCCCGGCATTTTTTTAATCTTTTGGGTCGACGGGTTTAAGGTCATACGCTGCCCAAAGGACAGGAAAAGTAAATTTGTCCGGGTTCAACAAAAAAGGGGGGTTTAAAAAGACCCCCTTTTTTCAGCACTTTTTAATCTGTGGGCCCGAAACAGTTTAATGGTCATACGGGCGGGCCAGCACAGGAAATAGTCAATGTCCATTTTCAACTAAAAGGGTTGGTTGAAAGATTTCCCTTTTTTTCCCCCAATTTTTTAAAAACCTGTGGGCCCAGACGGGTTTTTAAGGGCCCAAACTGCGGTCCAAGGACAGGCATAGTAAATTTGTCCAGTTTAAACAAAAATTGGGGGTTTCAAAACCCCTTTTTTGGGGGCCACTTTTTAATCTGGAGGTCAGTTTGGAATTAAGGGTAAATGCTCCTTTTCCGGGAACAGGGATGTAAAATGTCCATTTCAAGAAAAATGATGGTTTAAATCATCCCGCCTTCTGGCATTTTTTAATTTGGGGGTCAGGGCGGGTTTAAAAGGGTCGGGCCGTGGTACAAACAGGGATAGTGAATGGCCCGGGTGACTTTTTTCTGTGACTTTTTGTTGCCTGGGTTGGGTTCCCAAAAGGGATGTAAAACAAACCTTTTTAAAACTGTTGTGGATTTTAAATTTTCCAGCTTCTCCCCCCCTGTTTTTGGGGGTAAGAATGAAGGTGTTGTTTTCCCCTCCCAAAGACTCCAATTGGGCATTGGCGATAATCTATTATCACTATCGAAATCGTTTTTGATAATTGCCGATATGGACATCGACCCGATGACGATAGTCCGGAAATTTTAATTTGCCCATCACTATTATTTATAGTCTAAAAATTTATTCCTTTCCCAATATCAAACCCCAAATCCATGAAAATTTTTGTTTAAAGGAAATTTAAATTTTACAATTTTTAAGAATATCAAGATTAACTAAATATATCTTTATAAGAAATAATTAAATTAAATTTTTTAATCATCGGATTTTTTAAAAGGGTTATTTCCCTAGAGATGGGGACAATGACAGGTTGAGGGGTGGGAGCAACATCATTTGGCCCAGAGAGTGGGACAATGAAAAGGGTTTAGGAGGTGGCAGCCCAAAAATCAGTAGGGCCCCCTGATTGGGCCCCAATGACAAAGCGCGGAAAGGGGGCAGCAACATCAGTAGGGCCCCAAAAGTTTGGCCCCAAAAGAAAAGGGTTTAAAAAAGTGGCAGCAACATTTATAGGCCACAAGGTTTGCCCCAATGAAAAGGTTAGACAAAGGGGGCCCGCAACATCAGTAGGCCACAGAGTGGCACAAGGGCAGAATGAGGGGGGTAAAAGGGGCAACATGAGTAGGCCACAATGCACAATCACAAAAGGGGTTTGGGGGTGGCAGCAGCAACAGCACAGCACATGAGGGCGGAGAGTGGCAAAATGACAAATTTTTTGAGGGGCAAACAACAGAGTAGGCCAAAAGAGTGGCACAAGACACAGCTTGGGGGTAACAGCAAACATGAGTAAAGGCCCCCAAGATCGGCACAAAGAAAAACTGTGGAGGTGGGTGGCAAAAACCCGTCCATGCTAAAAAATGGGGGGTAACAGATGGAGTAAACTGGCAGCAGATGTGTGGCCCCAGGCCCGGGGGCAGCATCAAAATAGTTTGAGGTAAAAGGGAGTTTGAATCCAACTCCAAATTTTCAAAGTTTTTTTGGGGAAAGGGGTTTATGGCTTAACTAAACTTATGCAAAAGGGAAATTTGGGGTGGGAAAACCCCCGGGGCCCAAACCCCTTCCCCAAATTCATCTTGACAAAGGTGAGGGCCCCCTTCACATTTTTTAGGTGGACAAGCGAGTTCTCCCCAGGGGGTTTAAAGATGGGCCCCCCGCCGCAGAGAAAAAAACCCGCTCTATGGGCCCCAACCAAAAATTTGGGCCGGGGAGGAACAGCCCCTCCATGCAAAATCGGCAATTGGGGGCCCCCAAAAACCAGTTTTGGCCCGTCCAGTGGGCCAAACAAATTTCTATGATGGGGGGCAGAGTTTCTGTCCCCAAATAGGGCCACCAAACCGCTGGTTCAAAGTCGCTCCAAAGGGCCTGCTGCTTCCCCATACTCTCCTCACTAAAGCGGGTGAATAAGCCGCTTAACAAAAGACTCCAGACCTTTAAACTGCTGCTGATGGACTGGTCTTGGGTCCTACCCCCCACCTCAAAACCCCCCCGCACCTTGGGAGTGGTACGTGAGTGAAGAGGAAACCCCCCCTCAGAAACCCCCCAGAGGATGGGCGATGGCGCAAATAGGGAGGGGGCCAAATGACTAAATAAAGGGTTTCACTATAGTACGGGGGTACTCCTCCCTCTCGGCAGGTGGGAAAAAAGGCTCCCTTTTGGACCAGTAGCGAGGGGCCCCAAAAGGAGGGGAACCCAGAAGCCTCCCTTGGCCGTATTTGGGGGACAAATTTGGCTGTCCCTAGCAGGCAAAACGCATGCTGCAAAAACCAAAATGTGCCCCCTAGGGAAATCCCTGCCCCATCCCAATGTTAAATGCCACAGTGGGTCCGGTTTTTCTGCCTTTTCTTTTCCCCAACTCCTTCTAACCCCCTCCACCTGTTTCCCCGCTCCTCCCTCTCCTGGGCACCTGAGAAAAAAAAAAACCACCCCCATTTCTCCAGAATCTGCTTTTACTCCCAAAGTCCTCCTCCTCCTCCTCCATTCAGCCCCCACTGGACTCACATGGCCGTGAGATGTAGTCGCCATGTCTCCAGTCCCCTGACCAGACAGATTTTGCAGCATCTGTTCCAGGATATGAAGCAGTGGAATGATGTTATTCATCCCATAGTCCTGGCGACTGACAAATAACGTGGCCTCCTCAAAGGGCCTGAGCAAACGGCAGGTGTCACACATGAGCTGCCACTGGCTGACATCAAAATTACACAGGGGAGTACTCCTGTCCACTTGGATCATCAAAAAATCGTTAATGGCCTTTCTCTGTTCATAGAGTCGGTCCAACATATGGAGGCTGGAATTCCAACGTGTGGAAACATCACATATTAGCCTATGTTGGGAGAGGCCATTCTGCCACTGCAGCTCAAGGAGGATGTGCTTGGCTTTGTATGAATGGATGAAGTGCATGCACATTTTCCTGGCCATTTTTAGAATGTCTTGCAGATAGGTGGAAGACTTCAGGAACCTTTTGACAACCAGATTGAACACGTGCGCCACTTTATGCCTTGTTTAACTAGGGCACCAGAATACCTTGTCCCAACCTTGCTTGCTTCACCCAGCTCCCAAGTGTTTGCCTTTCACCGCTGTCCTCCGCAACGGTGTCGCTGTACAAAGCCTGACCGCTCGCAACATAACCCCCGATACCACTCTCCTCATCACTACTTGCCCGCTCCTGCAGGAAGCAGCGGATGTCTTCCCCACCTCTTTGCTGCCCACTGTCCTCAAATAGTTCATCCTCACTGTATAGTGGCACCTAGCCCACAGCACATAGTAATTCTTTGGCTGTGGGAACCGAACGGAACGGAGGCGGTTTGAGAACAGATGAGGGCTCCTGACCTGCTCCCGGCAATGCCAACTAAAAGTTGTGTCTTACAGATGCACCGACTCTTTGCCAGGGTTGTCAGATGTCATCTGGGAGAAAGTGGATGACCTAGTATGTGGTCAACACACGGTCGCTAGATGACACCAGAAGCTCTGGCCTCGCGGGTTGACCCCTGCTGTGGCATCCCCTTACTGTGCTGCGATCTGTGCCTGCTCCAGGAACCTACTTTGGCATTCTTTGTTACCCCATGTGATCAGGCACACTCACAACCCTCACAATTTTAAGTGCACTCTGAAAACTCATCTTCTTAGACAAGCCTACCAAGATCCTTAATTGTTAACCCCCCATATTCTGTCACACATTTGTCACTTCCTGCACTTTGGCACCCACAGGCACTTATCTGTATATAGATGTATGGTTGGGATGGCAGGTTCATCCACTTTTTCATGTATACTACCCCATATTTATGTAACATGGCTAGACTATTGTAGACCAAGCACTTGTCACCCTTTGTTTCACCCATACACTTTAATAGATTATAAGCTCTTGCGAGCAGGACACTCACGCCTGGTTTGTCTGTGCTTATACCCTCTATATTGTAAAGTGCTGCGGAATATGTTGACACTATATAAAGATTATTATTATTATAAATAATTATTATTATTATAGTAGGATCTTGGCTCTCAGCTTGGTTCTTTCCAGCTGGTGCTGGCATTACCTTGTCAGGCTGCATTCCCACTTCAGTTATTTGGTCAGTTTTGCCCCTGTAACTGCCCAGAAGAGTGAAGTGTGAAGCGATTCTAAGAGCGGCGGCTGTCATCTGCGTGTCATACTACAACACAGCATTGTATGAATACCAAACCACGCTCACTATGCATATTTGAGCATGGCACAATGTTCTACAACACCTTATAGGCTCTCTGAAGCCAGGAAGTAGTTGTTTTTAACCCGATTCGCCGCTAATAAATTCGTGTCGAAAAAGAATTTTGGCCGAAAACTCTGCGAACTTGATGAATCGAATTTTTGAGAAATTCGCCCATCTCTAGTCCAGGTGGTTATACAATAATTCTGCCCAAGGTAGAAGGTTGGCCCAGTCATCTTGTAGTGCAGAGATGAAATGGTGCAAGTGATTGCACAGGATAGGTGCAGAGGCAAATGTGGACTTTAGATGGGAGAAGGCTTTCTTTGCTTCAGGTGATCAAAGCTTGGTGTTTCCATTGTTATTGGTAAGCGCCACAATGGGTGCCACCATGGTAGAAAAGTGTGGAATAAATTGCCTATAGTAGCTGGTAAAACACAGGAAGTGCTGTGTGACCCTAAGACCAACTGGTCGAGGCCATTGCAAGACATCCGAAAGCTTGGCAGGATCCATCTGAAGCCTCCTATCTGAGATCATGGAAGTGAGAAAAGGCAGGGGGGACTTTTCAAAGACACATTTCTCCAGCTTGGCATAGAGCTGATTGCTTCTCAGACATCCTAGAACCTGGCATACATGAGCCCGATGTGATTCCAGATTGTCCGAGAAGACCAAGATATTGTCCAGACATAACACGACATAAGAGTACAGGAGGTCCCTGAAGATCTCATTAACACATTTTTGGAAAACTAGATAATGTAAGTGTCCATCCCGGGTGTTGAATGTGGTCTTCAATTCATCTTCCTCATGGATTTGGATGAAGTTATAGGCTCCCAGCAAGTCCAACTTCAGGAAGACTTTGGCTCCAGAGATCTGGAGGAAGAGCTCAGAGATTAGTGGTAGTGGAGACCGTTTTTCACAATTATCTTGTTGAGACCTGGATGCAGAGTCGGAGTGAAACTTTTTTTTATCTCCATGAATAAAAAACAGCACCAGCAGGAGAGGAAGACTTGCAGGTAAACCCCTTTTGAAAGTCCTCTTTAATAAAGGCCGCCAAGACCTGAGTCTCTGATACCGACAACAGGTAGACTTTGCCACGAGGAGGAAGGGTCTCTGAGAATACATCAGCAAATTCCTGTTATGGAGCAGGCAGACCCGGCAGACGTCAGTGGAGAAGTGGTATGCACAGCACGTGGTACCACAAGACAACAGGAGTGACAGTCTTGTCCCCATAGAGTGATTAATCCTGTTAGCCAATTGTGGACTCCAACATGACGCTGAAGTCATGAAAGCCCAAGAAGGACTGCAGGAAGAGCGAGACAACATATAGAACTTGATACTTTCTCTGTGCAATGCCGCACTTGGAGACACAGTGGGTCAGTGCGGAACTGAACATAGTCACTCAGGCATTGACCATTAATGGATAACCAGAGTCATGACAAGACAAAACACTGGGAGACAATATTTAGAGACCAGAGATGCATCAATGAAGTTATTTGTGGCAAGAGCAAACTCTGCAATCATAGCAAAATTACATTATGAAGAGTGCTCTTCTAAAAGAGCCAGTATACGTCCTAATTGTTCATTATATTGCCCTTGAAAAGAAAACACAACTGTACCTAACAGCAGCTGTTGGCATTTAAGCACAGAATATACTATACTACAAAATTAAACCATATATATATAAATAAATACATAAATAAATAAATATATATATACACTACATATATATATATATATATATACACACTATGTATATATATATATATATATATATATATATACACACAGACATGCGCATACACACATATATATAGTACATGTTGGCATTCATGGTTCCCTCAATGAACTGTAGCTCCCCACAGCCGGCAGCACTCATGAAGCCCCAAACCATGACACTCCCACCTGTAGGCAAGACACACTTGTCTTTGTACTCCTCACCTGATTGCTGCCACATACCAATTCGCCCCCAGTTAAAGATCCTGGCAGTTGCTACCTGGCAGTCCTAATTGAGTGTCTTACCAAAAAACTGAGTAAGTGATGTACTGTACCCTCAAATTAGGTTTGCAGTCTGATTTTTGCTTTTTTCTAGACAATCTATACAAAAATCATGTACAGACATTTTTACAAGCAGTAAAGTGATAATCCAAAACTAAGAAAAGCGGTGTGTCAATAGCTTGAAATACTAATATAAACACATAAAGCAGACTTTACTTTTTATGATAATTGCAGTCATACAAGAAATGTAATAAAATAACTCATCTCTAATTGTCTGGTGATCCAGCATGAAATTTTAACTAATGCTCCATTTTTTGTTTACTAGCAGCTGGCATGTGACCACTGTAACTAATCAGCAGACTCAGTGGTGGGAGTAATGGTGCCAGTAGTACAGGAATGTGACCACTGAGGTTGCTGACTGGTTATATCAGCCTTAGGCCTCGTTCACACGGCTTATTTCGCCGCGGATTTGCCGACGGATTGATGATCGTCAATCCGTCGGCAAATCCGTCAGACCTAAGGCACAGCCTATTTTCTATGATTTCAATAGAAAAATACAGCTCGTCGTTCACACGATGCGTAGTTCCGTGCCGGATTGCCGCCGCGGATTGACGACGGCAATCCGGACGGAAAAACAATGTGCATGTCAATTATTTACGGACGGATTCACCACCTACAATGATTGGAGATGGTGAATCCGTCGGGAAATCAGTTACAAATACGTGCCACACTTAGTGACACTTATTTGCAACTGATTTTCAACTGATTTCGGAACGGATTTACGATCGGCAATCCGATGTAAATACGTTCTGAAATACGCCGTGTGAACATAGCCTTAAACGCACCATTAAAATTACATCTTGGCCTACATAAAAATAACCCCACATACATCTATGTTGATGGAAAAATAAAAAAGTCATGTCACTTGGAAGGCAGGAAGAAAAAAAACTAAAACAACGTAAACAAAAATTGCTGCAATGGGAAGGAGTTAAAAGGTTTTTTTTCACCACGCTGTTTTACAGAGCCATGGCCATCTTCAGGCTCACAAATCTTGGTTAGGTTGTGGGTGGTTCTACAGCAGCAATTTACATATATTGACATTGTAAACTATAGTGTACAAGCCTACAGAGCTGTAAATGGTTAAAGCTTGTCAGTAAGCAATGAAAATGAGATCTAGTATTTTGAGATTAAGAATACAACAAGGACTTAGTCATCATCCAGAGCTACAGCCTGTAAGATCAGAGAGAGGTGGCTGGTAGCTGGAAAAGTAGGAGATAAGATCTGCTCATAACTCTGAAGAGAAGTAAGATCAGAAAAGCAATGTTTTTGGTAATGGTCTTTATTTACCTTTACCTAGATCAATAAAACAAGAATCCCCCTTTAAGGTAAAAAGAAAAAACATAATTTAAACTCTAAACCTCATTTCAGGCACTCACGTCAGAAGATTTATAGAAATGGGGATGCACCAGTTTTCTGGCATCAAAAGCTGTCGTACCCCGGCTCTATAGATGTATGAACAGTCGCTCTCCAAACATTGATGCGATAAGTGCCTGCGCTACACTTTGTAAAGATGGGGTGTTCTGGGAACATGTTGCACCAAATTCGTAGAATGAGACACACTTATGAATTTTTTACTCCAAACCTAGGCACATAACAGTAAGAACAGCCAGACCAAGTTAAAGATGGTCTGCCTGAACCTGAGTTGTCGCATTGGCCCTGCAATGTGCCTGTATGTATTGAGTGCACTCCTTGTCTGTTTTCGGCCTGGTGTTTACATTTTAATCATTATATTTAATAAAAGTTATTTTTTAGTTTTTTCTCCCTATCTGATATAGTTAAGGTGGGGACATGGGGTGCATAGGGTCAGATTAGTGTAAGAGTTAGGTTCCGGACGGGAGCGTCCTTGTTGGGACGATCATCCCGTTTTTTTTGACAGGTTAGGTTTTCATTTAGACTTTGTAGGGATTTTCTCTTGAGTGCACTCCTTGTCTGTTTTCGGCCTGGTGTTTACATTTTAATCATATATTTAATAAAAGTTATTTTTTTGTTTTTTCTCCCTATCTGATATAGTTAGCCTGTATGTATTACCTGCAGAAGAAGAGGTTCATACATTCCGGAAAATTCTTCACTACTTTAAAGCAATTTAGAACTCGCCTCTCAGTGCCAACGTTCATACATGATGCCCTTAGTGCAAAGAAAGAGTGGAGTAACAGCCTAGAACAACCATTTAGGTAATTCCTTTCACTCTCCAGTGTACAGTAGAAAAATGAGAGCTTGAAGCCAATTGGTTACTATGACAGCTGTTTAATGTCTCCCTAACACTAGTTTATAAAAATCCCCACTGCAAACTGGTTCTGGATCTAAAATAATCAGGGGCGTAGCTACAGGGGGTGCAGAGGTAGCAGTCGCTAACGGGCCCTGCAGCCTGAGGGGGCCCAAAAGCCCTCCTGCCACATAAGAAGATACCAGCATTGTAAGTGGTACATGGTAGCTGGGGGGCCCATTTCACTTCTTGCACTAGGGCCCCAGAGCTTCAAGTTACGCCTCTGATAACAATCTACAGTGGTTTTCAATATATAGTTGTCAAAAAATCTGCAGAGCAATACACTGTGGATTATTAAAGTCTAGGTCACATCAAAAGCAATTCTCTATTATATTTGTATTGGTGAAGTAAAGGGAGCACTGTGTTAATGAGATAAATGACTGGGGGAAATGTCAAATTCTCCTCCTTTATGTTGCAGGTCTGTTGCCCTCTTGTAATATAGCCTGTAATCTGTTAACCGTCTGACAGGGAAGCTAGATTCACATAAACTGCTGATGTCCTGTCAAATAAAACAATGTCGACAATGACAGTATATTATGGAATTACTACAATTCTATATTCTGGATGAAATTTGATGAATGACTTGCCTGGTTTCCACTGACTAGGCTAAATATTAAATTACTTTTCTACTATAAAAGCTGTATCTGTCTTTTGGGGAACCTTAGGGCTTTTAAACCTTGATTGAAAAAACACTGTAATAAATATATAAGGTAAAAGGAAGACAAAAAAAACAAATGCAAACTTTGCACAAACAACTAGCAATATAAAGAAACATCATCATATATAATACATTAAAACATCACCATTACAAAATTTACAATTTCACTCCCTTTTGAGCAATCACATACTTTCAGCACATTGCATTAACCGCACGTTTGAAATTCCACTTTATCAGTGTCAGTGGTTGTGTGATCCCTCCATGGGCCAATGTGGATTTTTTGTAACTAAAGTCTTTTAATGTTAAAGCAATACAATCAATGTGTTCAGCCATCTGCTCGCCCATTCAGTGTGTTTTCCTTGTGCAGTAGTAAGAAGGCAGCAACAAATGCATATAAAAGCGATCATAAGATGTCTGGAAGTGATCTCCTCCTTCTCATGCCTCATGTGTAAGCAGCCCAGGCTTTCTGCTTCAGCTCACTTCTATCCTGATCACCAGGGCTGACAGCCACACTTCCATGTCCCATACCTCCAGGGTTTTTTACTATAAAGGGAGAACACAATTCATCCACACCCCAGCACAGCCCTGCAAAAGCAATTCTAGTCAAAACACAACTTGCCTGGAAGAAGGAACATAAAGACTGGATTATTATAGGGAGATCTACAGGAGGAAAAAAACAGCATTTACATCCAATTAATTATGAAGCCATGTGCTCACACAAGGAAAAAATAGTAGCAGCCAATGATCAATGACTTGCTACTTATTTTTTTTTAATTAAAGGCGAAATTGCTAATAACCTTTACGTCCGAGTGTAATTGATTCCTCCAAGCAGCACCATGGGAGACAGCGTGGAAAAGGATGATGAACTTGGAAACACTGAACAGCCTCACTCTCCAGCTTCGACCAGTAGCCAAGAATCAAAGGTATTTCCTTTCGTCTTTAGATTAGGAACTATAGTAGCGACCCTACAGGTTGCTGCACTGGGGAAAATGATATACACAGTATGTTCTATACTCTGACCCAGCAAATGTAACTTGCTTGTGACGACAATTTTTTTTTATAACTGCTACATAGAGCTAGCCTCATTCACTGAATGTGTTGCAGGTTGACAGCATATTACTCACAGGTGCAAGAAGACTAAAACATTCAAGTAAGGTTCCTCTTTGTAGTCAGTTTCATCGTTTTTACACTATTACCTTATCAGAAATTACAATAATAATATGGTTGTCATAAATTCTTTTATATTTCAAAGCAATTCTCCTAATAAGCCAAAGGGGCTGAAGGAAGTAACATTTATCACTGCTACCTTGTAGATGGTTTTAGAATTCAGGTGTTATTTATGACAGCCTGTATTCAGTCCATGTATTTCACACAGCAACCTTCTTGATGGCCATAGCAACATTGTCAGAAATAGAGCCAGTACTTTACTCACATTGCGTGCAAAGATTAAGAACCATGTAGAATATTCTTACAGTTGATCCCACTTAAAGGGTGCTGTTCAAATACTAACATTTCCAAAGTACACTTACACGGATCTTACCAATTGCTCCATACATCTGAATGATGTTTTCAGAAATCCAGACACATGCTGCACAAACAACAACATTCCGATGCATGCAAAAATTCTCACTCGCTGATATTTCTGGCACACCAATCTGCCACGTGTGAACAAACTCGAATACGGAATAACTAAAAAAAGCATTTTACTAAGATAGTAAATGCTTATTTTATCTGGAGATCACTATACACAGCAGTACACGTACAGATATATTTTATGAAAGTGAAATGAAAAAATGTTAGCATTTTATGAAATATGTAAGACAAATGCTCTGGAAAAGCATACCTTCCCTATTTTGGAGATACAATTGAGAACTTCAGGTTATGCAGTCACACTAGTAGAGTTTTGAAATAAAGTGGGCACAGCAGGCATACACAATGCAAGGTGAAGAGTTGGCATGGAATGTTCTGTATGCCAGGGATGTCTGTGACTTAGATCAGCTTCCATTCGCAGTGATGGAGTGCTGTTACTCCAGGAATCTTGACCTGTTGTGTAGTCTGGATGCTGTGTTCATTCCTACTAGTCAGGTGCAGAGGGTCATGTTTATGCTGCTCAAACAGTACATTTACTGTCAAAGTTCTTGGTACTAACGCAGCAGTGGAAAAACTTTGGAACAAAATCAAGTTCTGCAGTAAATGTATAAACATTGCCTACTTTTTCAATAACTGTTTCAAATAATGATGTGTTCAAGACGGACTGCAATGTAGACCGACTGTATGAGTGTGTCTAAGCATGGGAAAGAATTTACAGTAAAACTCTGAAAGTGATAAAAGCCCTATTAAGTTTCTTCAATGTAATCTTAAAGCACCTGCCATACATACAGTATTCATTAGGCAACCAGATGTATATCTGTACTGTGCAATGCTATTTGTCGGGGTGGACCTAACATTGGTGCAACCTGTGTAGGGTTTTATGGATTTAACCGGGACTAAAGCAGTGTCCTACAGTCCATTGTATTAAATATACATCCCTAAGTTAATTAATGTCTTGTCTAAAAATTACTAATAAATTGTACAGATGGGGCATAAGTGAGAGCTCAGTAATGAGATATGGCATAACAAGAGAGCCCATGCACTGTCCCTATAAGGGCTCCCTACTGTATGACGCAGCCAGTGATGTATGATAAAAGTTTACAAAAACTTTAAGGTATATTCGATTAATCAGAAAATGGAGGTACTAGCGTAACTTTATTCTCAATATCAATCTAGTTTAGTATTGGATATGTTGATTGATATTATCACACATAAATTCACTCACATGAAGGGAACTTTCAACAAGTAGATGGGTACAGCCAAGGTTAGTCTATTAGAAAGGGAACTCTTCACATATTACATGCTCTCTGATCTGCTGGTAACATGTTCTAGAACAGGAGAAGCCGAGCACATTGATATATACTTCTGTCTGGAAAGATTCAGCAAAACTTTTATGTATTTAAATCCCCGCTTGTTCTGGTATAAGGAGTCCAGTAGGCGGTGTTATTAATGATTGTCAGCCTTCTTTATATGAGTGAGCAAACCGAGATACTCGTCAATCACTGATAAAGCCATCCATTGGACTGCATAACCCATAATAAGAAGGGATTTAAATTAATAAAAGTTTAGCTGAATCTGCCACCATAGAACCATCTATCTATCTGCTTAGGTGTTCCTACCCTATAATATGTTACCAGTACATATGACAGCATTTTCAATTTGACAGGTTACCTTTAAAAAAAAGTTAAAGCTACTGCATAATAGAAGTTTTGGTCATTGTGGAGCATTAGTAGTACCAGTAGTACCGGTATATTTAAAAGTTACTTTTAATGTAACAAATCTCTTGCAGATGGTTTTCTTCATGTGATTAAATGTTTTTTCACTGTATGATAAAATCACAGTACATCTGCGACATTAAAGTTTTTTTTTCACCATGCTGCTTTACTGAGTCACAAGCAGTTTTGCACTCACTCTGTCTCCTCAGGCTGTAGCATATCTATTAGCATATCTAGTGCCTGTGTAAGTAGCTGAGTCATTACACTGACAAACGAAGGAGATGTTATCTCTTCAGTAAACACAAGGTACATGTGCTGTGAGGACTGAAAACAATGGCTTATCTGCAATCTTGTTAGAGATAATTCATTTTCTATGGACACGCTATCAGTCCATGGGCTGAGATCATTCCCTTCTTTTTAGCTAATCAGATAAGAGTTATGGTCAGGCAATCAGGTAACCATAGAAACCCGTGTGCACTTAAAGTACATAAAAGTTCTCTTATCTCATGACTAAAGTAAAGTCTATTGAATGAAATATTTTGAAAAAGTCTTCATTTAACTGTCCATTCATGATAAAAGCTAATCTTTGTAGTAAGAAAACCCCTTTAAACTTTAAACAATATGGAGAGCCGAGGGTTTAAATGCTTGCCGCTCCTCTGTATAAATAGCAGGTCCTATCAGGTTGCTTGTCCAGGAGAGAACTCAATCTTTTATTAAGCCAGATAACTTCTATAGACTGGCTTCACATTGCAGTGTTTTTTATTTGGGCAGTGTTTTTTTACTTGTTTTTTTTTTTTTTGGCTGCTACTTTTAAGTCTTTAAGAAAAACCAACTGCATATAAAACATTTAGAGCCACATTCTCCTCATTCATTTCATATAAGATCTGGAAAAATGAAAGGGGAGCTCTGATTGGTTACTATGGGCAATAGTCTTAGACCTAGATAGTTTTCATACATGTCCCCCATAGTTTTTTGGAATTTGTAGTGTTTTTTTTAAAGATGCAGTATACTGTAAAGATGTGGATTTTTTCTGGTATTTTTCCACAAGCTTCTCTATACGACCTGTGAAATGTGAGAATAAAACATGCGCCAAAATCTGTGCCAGAAAGTGTCTGAGACAAATTTTGTCTCAGCTTCGCCACTTTGAAAAAGGCATGGATTGGTCCTCAATATTTGCAACACATTCTTTTGAGACACATTTATTAATGTGTCTAATCTTATGAATGTGACACAACACACTACTTAAGAGTTGCCGCAGACAAAAGTGTTCAAGATGTCGGACGTGCAGCTACTTTTAGAAATATGTCGGACAGGGCCCACAACATTTTTTTTTGCCACAAATCACCACAGAAAACTGCCGTAGCCCGTTTCATACATGTCTGCCATTTTTTATAATGTGTTTTATGTTTCAGCATTGTCTTTCAGGAATACAAGTCAAGTGTTTTATAGCAAAAATGAATGTAAAACACCAAGAAAAATGATATAAAATACACAAAGAGTTTTCCCAAAAATACAAAATGTGACACCTCCTTAAATGCTGATAAAGATATTATGGTAAACCCTTAATTCAATTGCGGCTTTGTGCATGAAAACTGTCCAGCAGTAATAATGTTTTTGTTTCCCATAGCAACCAATCAGAGCTCAACTTTCATTTCATAAATTGCTCTGGAAAAATAAAAGCAGATTTCTGATTGGTCTTACAGCTAGACAGTGTTCATACACAAAAGTCCTTGGTGCTTTTTCAATGCTTACAAAACTGCACAAATAGTGTGTTAAAAAGCCCTTTAAGATAAGAACACTAAGGATGCATTTACATGGAAAACACCAAATACCGATCGGAAATGCCGACCGGTATTCGCCTTTTTTTGGCACGTTGGGGGGCAGCTTTTCTCCACAGTTTGCGATTCAAGCCCTCCCCCTTTGCACCCACATGTTCATTTTCTGCCCCAAAACCGGGTGGAAGAATGAACATGTTCTAAGTTTTTCGGACCACTGGCGGTGTAAAAAAAGTTTGGCGGAAAATCCGTGCAGTGAGGAATGTTGCACGGATTTTCCATTTAAGTTTGTGGGGAAGCATTGCTCGTTGGTTTTCAGACAGTTTGTAAATCTGCAAACCATCTGAAAAACTGACAAATAACTGGTGCCGTGGGGACAAGCTCTCATACTTTCTGGCTACATAAAAATTCACTGACGCATTATTCAGATGTCTGACATATCAAGTAGTGCACTATGGGCGACATGTATGATTTTTGGCACCAAGACCCCTCCAGCATCTACAATGCCAGTTCAAAAACAACAGGGCATGAAAAAAAAATTGACTTTTATTCCTACATATTAAAAATCCACTGTACATCGGGTTTCAGATAGGGTTTTAATGAAGCTGATAACCTTGCTAAACATACCAGACCATCAAAAAAGTATACTAAAAAGTATCCGGTGTAAGTGTTGGTGTTATCTTTAGGTAAACTGTTTGATCAAATGAAAGTGTTGAAAAAATGCTTTTTTCTGATCTTATGGAGGCACAGTATAAAAAAAACAGAACAAAACAGAAAAAGGTACAACTTTTAGCTCTCTTGCCACCCAAAACAACCTGAAATTATATATCCCCTATATAAAAAAAAGAACACAATTTGAATCCTTATTTTGGATGAGCTTTTTGCTATTAAAAAAAGAGAAAACTTGGAAACCATTCTTTTTTATATTTAGCCTTTGATAAATGTAAAAGTGATATACAGATAATGTACAATCAGTAGAAAAGCAAAAAACAATTATTTAAATAATCAAGTGTCAGAAGACGTTCCCTCTTTCAAACCTGCATGTACTAAAAAAAAATGAAAATGTGCATCGTCAGAAATTAGTGTCAACATGCTTATAAAGAGGTTAGACAAGTTGGCTGCTTTGGACAATAGTTTTTTTTTTTTTGGTAGAAATGTCCTCCAAAAATAAACAGTTCACATGGTTTTGGATCTCTATTAGCCATATATAATTTGTACGTTCTATTGCTCTGCAGCATCTCCACAGGAGAAAGAAAGCATTACACAAATCTCATTGAAGTGGCAGTTTATAAAAGGAATAGAAGTGCTGGATCCCAGTCTTCTAATAGGGTATTTTAAAAAGCTTAGATTATTACTCAGGGGTCCAATGTTCTAGGTCTAGGCAGAATATTAGTCTGTGTGCACATAGATTCCCTATGCAGTGTAACTAAATCTTCATTTATAGATATTCAGGCATGGATCTTAGCAAGTACAAAACAAATGTATTTTTTATAGTATGATGTATCACCGAGAAAAAGCTCACTGCAGTGTTGCATGTACAATAGAATGCCTGCAGGTTAGTGGAGAAAGCACCACTAATATAGTACAGTTACTTAATTTAGCTAGAAGGTTGAGGGTTAGAGGTAGAGCAGTTTGATTTAGATGAGTTGTGATTACCTGATGGGTAGAAAAGCTTTTTAAAGCACTAAAAATAGAGCCAAGTGTTTTTCTTCATGCTTTGTTCTTATGGGCTAATAGCTTTACAAAGCAGAAGCAGGTAGCTTAAACCATCTGTCTGGCTTCCAAATCCCAATATTGCTTCTTTTTAATATCACTTTGCCCACAGCAATATATTGTAGAAGAGAGGAATAAAGTAACCTTCTCAGCTTTCAATGATGGACAAAAATATTTTCCTTTCTGAATTGCAGTACTGTGTAAAGAAATAGATCTGTCATACTCAGTACAATCTATTGACCAGTTTGAAATTAAATTTGCAATTAGATTCAAATTAGAGATTATCCACTTATATGACTCATATATCTGCTAATACTTGTAATTGAATTGTTCCACTCAGTAGATCAGAGCTGGATGATTTCTAGTTCATGGTCCATTTTTTTGTCCTGTACAGTTAATGATGCCACTCATTTGTATAATCGCAGCTGATAAAAAAGACATTGTAAATTTCTAATCTTCTGTGATTCTATCTTGCAGACCATTTATATACTGAGGGTTATTGACCACATGGTGTTTGGGTACAGGTACAGTGCAGTGCAGCTTGTATAGGCAAAACTAAGGCTGATAGTTTGCTGGTGGGGTGCTGGGTTTTTGCACACAAAGGGCAACATGAATGAGCTAGGAGCATAGAGGCCAGATCTATATAGCTTTAAAGCAGTGTAGAATTATGCGCCAGAATGTATTGACCTGTTTTTCTGCAGGCTATACATATCCAGTTCCACTACAACAACTTTGGGCTCAGGCAGACCAATTTTAACTTGGTCTGGCTGTTCTAATAGTAATGCATCTAGGTTTGGGGTCAAACATTCATAAATGTGTAGAATCATACGGCTGTGGTGTGACACGCCCACAGAACACCCCCACATACTGGGCACATTACATAGAGTGCGTCAGCTCTTACATCTAGAGGACAGGGCTGTAACAGTTTTTGGCCTGAAAGCACACCAGAATACTGGCACATACGTACGTACATACATGTCGCCCTAAGTACATACATGTCGCCCTAAGTTTTAATTCACGAAAGTTAGCTTAAGAGACAATTACGATTTTTATAGCAGGAGAAACTTTTAAAGGTCAGTAAATCCCACACAGTAAGGAAGCAAAATTTTATTTCATATGGCATAAAGAAACAAGTTGTATTATGTTCCATTACAGGGATTAAAAACAGCTCTTCTCTTGTCCATGGGTGTTGTCTGGTATCCATATCGTACAATGTCTTTAAACCAGGAAAGGGTCTAATGCACATGACCATATTATAACGCCATATACAGTATCTGACAAAAGTGAGTGCACCACTCACATGTTTATAAATATTGTATTATATCTTTTCATGGGACAACACTGAAGTTATGACACGTTGATACAATGTAAAGTTGTCAGTGTACAGCTTGTATAACCATGTAAATTTGGCGTGCCCTCAAAATAAATCAACACACATCCATCAATATCTAAACCACTGACTGATTACACTCCCAAGGGTGCTTTCACATGGTGCATTTTTGGTGTGGTGTTGTTCAGAATTGAAAAAACTTTGAGACTCTCGGTTCACATATTTTGATCAAAAGATGTTTAAGCTGCCCACAACTTTCAACGTGATCTCAAAATCGGGCAGTCCTATGCTATCTTTACCTCTCAATCGAGCCAATCAGGCCTCTCACTGGGTCAACCGACCTCCATTATTCAAAGAGAAAAAATAAAAAAACACCCAGCCTGCAAGCTGCCCTTCTTATGACAGCCTGTGAGAGTGGGCGGGGACAGAAACCAAAGGGAAAATGGAAGCACCCCTTCTTCCCAATAGGTTAAAATCAATGTAACCAAATATAACGTTTGTTTCTGCACACAAAAAATTTCTGAAAAAACTATGCAAACCTGGCGGGCTGCGGCACACATGTAATTATACATGTAACAACCGACCGCCGCCAGCGGACATACTGCAAAAAGGGCAATACATAGTGGAAATCCCTAAAGAAGCTTTTTGCTATCTATCATACATGAAAAACTTTGAGAATCTCGGTTCACTTTTTGACAAAAAATGTTTAAGGGCCACGACTTTCAAGTGATCTCAAAAAAGGGGGCTATGCTATCTTTACCTTCAATCAAGCCAAACAGGCCTCTCCTGGGTCAAAGACCTCCATTATTCAGAGAGAAAAAATAAAAACACCCAACCTGAAAGCTGCCCCTTTTATGACAGCCCGTGGAGTGGGCGGGGAAGAAACAATGGAAGCACCCCTTCCTTCCCATATAGGTTAAAATCAATGTACACCAAGTATAACGTATGTTTCTGCACACAAAAACATTTCTAAAAAAACGTATGCAAACACTGGGTGCCACTGGCAGGGCTGCGGCACACATGTAATTATACATGTACACACACAGACCGTCGCCAGTGGCACATTTCTGCAAAAAGGGCAATACACTACGTGGAATCCCTAAAGAAGCATTTATGCTATCTATCATACATGAAAAAACTTTTTTTGTTGTTCAGAAATGCACAGCATTAAACCACGTTTATTACTTTGCATTTCTTCTAAAAAAAAGCACCAAAAATGTACCAAAAACACTCTGTGTGACAGTACCCAAACTAATAATTAACAAATTGTGTCCAATTTGCCATTTTAGTTCAGTTTAGTCCAGCTATTGAGCTGTGAACAGGGCCCACAATGGTGGTGCTTTTTAAGTAAGTAATGTCCCCTTTTTTGTGTGTGTTTTTTTCAATTTGCCATTTTCCCTCCATAGTGTCATCTGACTTGTTAGTGTTACAAGGTCTCAGATATGAATTGGGAGCAGATGTGTTAAATTTGGTGTTATCGCTCTCACACTTTCTCATATTGGTCACTGAAAGTTCAATGTGGCACCTCATGGAAAAGAACTGTATGAAGATGTGAAAAAAAGAATTGTTGCTCTACGTAAAGATGGCTTAGAGTATAAGAAGATTGCGAACACACTGAAACTGAGCTGCAGCACGGTGGCCAAGACCGTATAGTGGTTTAACAAGACAGGTTCCACTCAGAACAGGCCTAGCCATGGTCAACCAAAGAAATTGAGTGCATGTACTCAGGGTCATATCCGGAGATTGTCTTTTCAAAATAAACATATGAGTGCTCACAGCATTGCTGCAGAGGTTAAATGGGTGCGGGTCAGCCTGTCAGTGCTCAGATCATACGCCGCACACTGCATCAAATTGGTCTGCATGGCTGTCGTCCTAGGTGAAAGTCTCTTCTAAAGATGATGCACAAGGAAGCCCACAAACAGTATGCTGAAGACAAGCAGGCAGAGGACATGGATTACTGGAACCATGATCAATATAGAGATCTACTTATACCCAGAATTGCATCTAGAGCTAAGGGGCATCCTCTACATCTTGAGGAAATAAAGTTTCTACATAAACATCGAAATGGATTCTTTACTGTAAGAGCAGCGAGACTGTGGAACTCTCTGTTAGAGGAATTTGTCATGGTGAATTCAGTAAGGGAGTTTAAAAAGGTTCTGGATGAATTTCTAGAGTGTAATAATAAAACATGTTATAGTGACTAGGATTCTGGAGAAAGGGCGCTGATTCAGGGATTTATTCTGATTGCCAGACTGGAGTCAGGAAGGAATTTTTTCCCTAAAACGAGGATATTTGGCTTCTATCTCATTGGGGCATTTACCTTCCTTTGGATCAACACTATAGCACAATAGGCTGGACTGGATGGACGTCAGTCTTTTTCGGCCTTACAAACTATGTAACTATGTAAAATGTCTTGTGGTTTGATGAGACCAAGTGAAACTGATTTGGTTAAGATGTTGTCAAGCATGCCGGGTGGCAACCAGGTGAGGAGTCTTTCCTACAGTCAAACATCGTGTTGGGAATGTCATGGTTTGGGACCTCATCAGTGTTGCCAGCTGTGGGGAGCTACAGTTCATTGAGGAAACCATGAATTCCAACATGTATTGTGACATACTGAAGCAAAGCATGATCACTGCTCTTGCAGGGCAGTATTCCAACATGTTAACAACCCCAAACACACCTTCAAGACAACAATTGTCTTGCTTACGAAAATGAAGGCAATAGTGCTGGACTAGCTAGACCTAAAGCCTATTGAGCATCTGTGGGGTATCCTCTAACGGAAGGTGAAGAAGCGCAAGGTTTCTAACAACCACCAGCTCATTGATGTCGCCATGGAAGAGTGGAAGAGGATTCCAGTGGAAACCTGTGAAGTTCTAGAGAACTCCATTTCCAAGAGAGTTAAGGCAGTGCTGGAAAATAATGGATGTTCACACAAAATATTGGCATTTTCGGCACAATTTGCCCATTTTCATTTAGGGGTGTGCTCACTTTTGTTGTCAGTGATTTAGACATTGATGGCTGTGCGTTGAGTTATTTTGAGGACACACTAAATTTTCACGGTTATACAAGCTGTGCACTGCTTTACATTGAATCAGTGTCAGATCTTCAGTGGGATACACTATATCATTTACAAAAATGTATGGGGTATACTCACTTTTGTGAGATACTGTAAGTTCTGACCTATATAGAGCTGTAATATAATCTACAGAAGTTACAGAGCACCTCTTTATATTTCTACAGTCACTATAATCACTAAAACCACTCGCTACAAGCTGGCCTCAAAGAATGGGGAGATGTTTGTGCTTGCACAGTTCTCCTCTTTTTATTTCTATGGGTGTTCCAAATATAACCAAGATAGTATGCTCAACTATATTCAGAACTCCCATAGACATGAATGAGGGAGAAATGTGCAAACGCAGCCATCTTTTGTTCTCTGAGGCTGGCTCATAACAAGCTAGCCTCACAGGGGATTTTGCCGCAAAACCTCTTTAAGTGCTTTGTATGGATCTTGTAGCTGCACCACATGCTATCTCTATTGCTGCACTGGAGGAGAGAATATAATACTATTTGCTTGGAGACAGCTGAAGTAGGATTTCCAATTCCCAAAAGAATCATAAATGGAGCTGACTGGTGCTGGATCAAAACTCTTCACATATATGTAATCTTTAAAAGAACCAGGGATGGATCTGAGGAAGTGTACAATTATACAAAGTGCATTGTCCATGTTTTAAATAAATGGTTCTTTAAGAATTACATACATGTGCAGAGTTTTGATCCAGCACCAGTGGGCTCCATTTATGGTTCCTTTGGGAATTTGAAATTTTACTTCTGCTATCTCCTTGGTCTTTATGTTTCTAATGTCCTATGGTGGCACACTATATAATTTTTTTTAAGATTTTATTGATTTGTTCACCATGCACCATCATATGCCTTATTACAGAGGCTTATCTGTTTAATCCAATGCTGCATGTAGTCACCACATAGCAGCACACAGAGGGTGATAGATTCACAGATTTAGTGCTTTCTAGCTACAAAGCCACAATACATGCCGCCGTACATACATGTCGCCCAGAGTGTCTATGAGCAATAGGGACTGTGTGCCCATGTACATTCTCTGTCCACACAAACTTGCCATATGCATGATGACTAAGACTAGGTTCACAGTGGCATTTTTTGCTGCATGAGTTGCATCCAAACGGATACATAAAATAACTTTTAATATATACCAACTTTTAATTCACTTCTGGATCCTGTCTAAGATTTAAAGGCAAAGCATAGACTCTATGCATAGTGGGGTTCTTATAAAGATTCTTTAATTCATGCCTTTTGACCTTAATGTTACTTCCATGGAAGTTAATGGAATCCCTCAATGTATCTGTTTTTCCAGACAATAACGCAAACAGGATGTTACAATAAAAATAATATGTAAATGGGGGGGGTTCTTTAGCAAATTAAAAGTATAATTTTATGTTTATCTGTTTATATTTAAACTACGTTCAGATTAGCATTTGCCTTTACATATTTTAATATTTGCAGGTACTGTATGTTCCTGCTTTCACAGATCATAACTGACCTATGCATGGACTTACATTATGTTGTCAATATGAGAACAAATCTGAGTGACAATCAGGCTGTGAGCATCTTTATTTATCTATGAGAAAGCAATTAAGATGCAAATAAGGTGTATCCATTTAACCTTTGATTTAATGGCTTGAGTGCACAGAGATGATAAGAATTTTGACAATGCCTGCCTATTTGTTTTGAAGTGTAGTGATCCTTTGTGAGATCGAACAAAATCTTTTAACATAGGAAATATCTTCCACATATAGCATTCAAATTTTGTAAGGATTTATCTTCTCTGCCGTCTTTCAGACTGATGTGTATTCTTCTAGAAAGAATTGGCTGTTTATAATCGTGAAAACTAGGAAATAAAACCATATTATACACACTTGTTTCTGTAGATATAGCACCATATAGAAAATTCATGTACGTTAGATAATACCTTTTTGTTGAAAAGGTTCCCTGGTGACAAGTTCATCATAGGGTGACATCTACCTTAAATCCCATGAGTTGCATTTTATGGATAAAAAAATGTAGCAAGTATTTATTATCCTTGTTGCGTCACCATAGGGAAAAAGGAGCACTGTACATTTATAGAGTAATCCTATACAAAAGCACCTACACCGTGATATCAAAAATCTCCCAAATGGCATTATACACAAACAAAAATTGGAGTTATATCCCATAAAAAAAGTATTATATCAATATTAAAAACAAATTATAGACAATAGAAAATAGGGAGAAAACCAAAAAGCAAAAGACAGCAAATGGTAACCAAATATATGCAATCAACGGCAAAATATCACAGCGTACAGAGATAATACTCTATATATACCAGTAATTTAATATCCAAATCGGGTCATATATCTATACAGCGCATTTGCCAAATATACAGCAATTATTGCAATCAGGAAGGGAAAATTATGCATATAAGCTACAATGTTACAGATACACTGCTGTCTATATATCAATATAGTAGATCCCCATAGTAGTATTTTACTTCCATGATTCCAAATAAATATATGTTCAAAAACATGATCAAATGATCAAAAGTATTTTTCCATAGTGAAAAGGTAACAGGTACCACTACTGTCGCATTGCAACACGTTTCACCCTCATAGCTTGCTCAGGGGACACAGAACGTATGTTAAAGGTGATCTTTTATACTAAACTTGTCCCTGCTCATCTGTTACTAGCAAACCAATCAAAACAGTGCTGAAGCCCCACTTCCATCAATCAAGTTCTACACACGTCTGGGTATTCCACAGTGAAAAACAGTTAATGAGGTGGAAAAAAGACACAGGTTCATCCCGTCCACTCTGAGAGCCTACCGGGTTTATCCAGAGAAAGGCACAAAAGTAGGCCAACAGCAACTTGACCATGAAAAAATCTGTTTACAATCCTGAATTAATGCCCTTTCTGCAGAATCTGTATCCATAATTTGTAATACATGTTTTAATCCTTTAACACTGCATGGATTTTTGTTTATGTCATTTTTGGTTTTCCTTAACACCTTCCAAGCACCATGATTTTTTTTTTAATGTAGATACAGTAGACCTATGTTGAAGACACTGTTCTTTTTAAGGATGCCATATAATGGACTAAAAAACAAATACAAATACTATGTGGAGTAAAAAAAATAAATAAATTGTGCCATTTATGTGGGGGTCTAATTATCATGAAGTTCACTATTTGGTATAAATGACATGTTATCTGTATTCTGAAATCCATGGTTATCACATTAAGTCTCTTTAGTTTATAGTGGTGGATTTTGCTGCTATTTTGGACAATAACTAACCCCATTTCAAAGGGGCTAAGCCATGTCTAGGCTCCTCGGCAGAGAATTCAACATGATTCTGCTTTAAAAAAGTGACTTATCTTTTCTTTTTTTTTCGACATCAAACATTTTAAATCCACATCAGTGAAAACCATTTCAATAGTTTACTTTGTAAACTGAAGTGCAGATTCACACTAAAACCAGTGAGATCACACATAGGGCCACCTGTATGAAAACTATCTAGGTCTAAAACTCACTTTGTTGCCCATAGCAACCAATCAGATCCTCCTCTCATTTTTCCAGAGCACTATATGAAATGAAAGGGGCGCTGATTGGTTGCTATGGGCAACAAAGTGAGTTTTAGACTTAGACAGTTTTCATAAATGTGGCCCATAGTTTTCATATAGATTCTGACATACTACCTGTGGTGGAATCTATGTGGGAAAACCGCTCTGTAAACATACCCTTCCAGAGCTTAAATACTTAAATTCTACTTTGTAAACCTTTACCGCCCTCTGTGGTACCCAACTACTTAAACTAATTGTATGCTTCATTCATAACCACCCTCTATTTGCTATAAATGAGCCAAATGGTAAGTCATTTACACAGATTTTCCTCTAGTCACAGTAGTCTCATTTTCCGTATTAACCTTTGATGTGGTACAGCATAAAATGCCTTTGAAAAGTTAAGATCCGTAGTCTTACCTAGGTTCAGTCGGGAACAGACCTTCACACAGAAGTTGGTCATAGTAGTTTTATTAGACTGATCCCTTATAATCCCATGCTGGTGCTGTGTTGTATGGTTAGGTTCTATTCGGCCATGTTCACACGGCTTAAAACTGGATGTATTTCAGTCCGTAATTAGGCGCCGGAGTTTGCAAATTACGGGCTGAAAACGTCCCAGTCATTACGCTAATCCACAGTTCTCATAGAGAACTATGGATTACGTCTCCTCTCCCTGCTCGGCGAATACGCCGCGGGGGGAGATAATTGACATGTGAATTACCAGCGGCGTATACGCGCCGCTGGCAATGAAAGTCTATGGGCCGGCGAAGTGCCGGCCCCCCGCTCCCGCCCCGCCCCCGGCCACACGCCGGAATTGCGGGGCGTAATTACGCCCTGTAAATACACCGGGTGAACCTAGCCTTCCCATCACATTCCATGCTGTTCTTAAAATATACCATGAAAAATGCATTCTGACATAAACCGTGGCAGGGCCATGATGGGGGCATTAGAGAGCAATAGCACTAATGTAGCCCAAATTGGACTATGTTTGCCTTATTTATCGAACGGTCTACCATAAGTTTGTCTCCAATGCACAGAGCGAATAAGTTTGCTAAATAGAGCAAACGTCCAATTTAGATTATGGTTGTCCTAAACAAGTCTATGGCTCAGTCAAAGTCCTGCAGCAATATCCATGAGGATAAATATTTTAGAGTATTCTAAAAGGTACCATAAACGTGATGTCAATGGGGCCTTATGGTTTTTAAGATACTCCAGGATAACATATCTCAGGCATTCCATGTAGTTTTCTTTTCTCTGACTAGTAAACAAGTCTTGATTGGAGTTTTTGAAAATGGGTTTTCCTTATCAGACAACTTCTTTAAAGGGTAACACTGAAGTTGCTGGTGTTTTAATTTATTACCAAAAGTGTACATCTAATGATGGGACATTCAGGGGGTCCATCACCCGATACTGCAGCCAAGAAAATGGTAAAACCCCCAATGTCCTCCTGCAGAAAGCAAATCTGGTGGTACATTATATCAAAACTATAGCTAATTCAATCATCTGTCCTTTATCTCAAGCCTTTTCTGAATTATTTTCTCCCTTTTTTCTACAATGATATTGTTTTCCTAACCATGGTTAGCGATGACATTTTTCTCTTTGAAATGTTTCATCTTAAATCATAGCATTTATCTCTCCCACATAGGTGCCTAACTATAGGTGATTTAAAGATATGTTTAGCCTCTTGCAGCCTTTCAAACTGATGACGTTCAATCTGTATCTTCCGTGTAAATAGAATAGATAAAAAGTAGACAAAGATCATGTTTCCCTTTCAGGGATATTTATAGCTTGTGTACTCACTTCCTTTTGCATCACAAATGTATTTTCGCCTCTGTGTGCTGCACATCAAGAGGCTATGTCATCTATTAAGTGGATGCATCAGAGAGTAATGATTTCCTATTACGCTTTATCAAGTCTCCCAGCTCCACACAGTTTTATTAAATTGACACTGACTGTACAGTCAAATTTCCATTGAACAATCTACACCTGAAAGCCAGAGAAATCCTCTTCCTTTGATGTTTTCTGGAATTGCCATGGTAACCCATATGATGTCACAGGGAGAGAATCCACAATGTAAGTGAATAAGCAGAAGAACAGATGGATTCCATGGGATGCCGCCTATGTGCTGATACAAGGCATAAGTAATCTGAAGAAACAGTTGCAGGCTTCCAGCCATACATGTACTGAGACAGATTGGGTTAAGGCATGTTTTGTTTTGTGTTTCTTTACAAACAATTTTTTATATGAAATACAAGCAATTGTATTTGTTGGGACACAAATTAACTATTTTATTCCTGATCACTTTATTATAATAGAGATTTTATCGTGAGATATTGTGGATCATATACAGCATATGTGCTAACCCATTATGCACTGAGTAACTACATTTACACTTGCCATTTACAAGTTTTATAGTGTAACAGTGATTAGCCTAATATCCATAGTGCTTTTATTGACTCCCATTGTCAGTGTCACCTAATTATATAGTCCCTTTGGTTTTAGAATAATTTTATTACATCACATAGATTTCTCTTTAAATAAAATATTTACTAATGGCCTGAACTAGCTGTACAAGCATATATATATTTTAGGTTTACAATATTTGTTGTACTCACTCAGTGTTCTATTGGCAGCAACTGTATCTCTCTTACTGCTCTAATGTCTGACATTCTGCTCATCACTACCGCCCTCTGGCTGGGACCTCTTATACTGTGCTGACTCCCAAATATCTAAAAAGCCAGCTCCGACCAAAGTCCTTCTTATTCTGCCAATCACTTGTCACCTCTGTCATGCTTGATGAGTGGAGAGTCCGTTGGGTCACCGTGAGAGGTGGGTTTAAACACGCCAGGGAGCAGAGCCCTAGGAACCATTCCGGTTTTCACTAGAGCCCGCTGCAGGGCAGGATAGACTTGACTGTGGGGAACTTCCAGGTCACTTCTCCTGAAGTTGTCACTCACGTTGACAGCCACAGTGGCAACGAGGTACAAGAGGGTGAAGCAGAAATGTAGTCGGTGGTACTAGCAACAGGTCAGGTCAGGCAGACAGGAATGTAGTCAGGAATGCAATGCCAGAGGTCCAAACCTGAAGATACAAATATTGGCAACAAGGCACTAATGTAGAGGAATATACAACAGTAATTGGCAGAGAGGTTAGAAGAATTAAGAAATAAGAAATCCCTGGTCAGCGGCCATTGGTGCATGGAAAAATGGGATGGCGTGTGCTTAATCTTTACATCACCAAGGATCAGTGCGCTAAGGGAGAGCCACAATCAAACATATGGGACTCCTTTAGGCCCTGCTCTTTAGCTTAGCAAAAATTAAATCTGTTCCAGGTAAGCCACATCTACCTAGGTAGACTTTGTATCAGTTTGCTCAGGCAATGGATCTACTTACATACTCATGCCTGAAGTCTATGACCTGGCCAACAAACTGCCCCAAAAGTGTAACTGTTACAATCAGTTGTTTCAGATCTTACACAAAATGTTGTCTTATCTGGATAATCCTGCCTCTCTCTCTGCAACTGCAGCCTTGATGCCTCTACCAAGAGATCACCTACACCTCCGTCTTGTTCCTGAGCTTGCAAACCAAGGTCCTGCAAAGTGTTCTAAATCAATACACCTTGTGGCCGTCACTTTGTCCTTCATGTTTTGAGAAGCAATGGCCTACACCTAGCCATTGTGAGTGTTCTGGAAGGTTTTTTAACCGCTTGATCAAGCATCATCTTCTCTCCTACATTTGAACCAAGCACCTTCACCTTGGATCATAACTCCATTCCATTTCACCCTGAGGCTTCTGAACCAATTTAAACAATAAAGGAATAGTGTCTTCCTTCCAAGGAGGACTGGTGGGACATTTAAGGATGAATTAGTTGGGCATGAACTGCCTGGTACCTTACTTCACCTCATTGCTTTATCCAACTAGATTGCATAAAAAGTAGTGTCCATTAGGCTGCTTGGCTGGTGCCATTAAGAGAACTCTTTGAAAAGCCAAATCTCTTTTCAAGGGTCAAGCGGATAAGAAATATGGACCTCCATCACAGGTTTCTAACTAGAGACATAGGGCGACATGTATGACCATAGGCTCGTCGGAGCGCCCGTTTTCACGTTTTTTTCCGTGAAAGCTGCGCCTAATTTATGTCGGCACCCAAAGTGCGCTCATACATGCGGTGTAAAGTTCCCTGCGCCTCGCCAGTGTGTGAAGGCGCAGAAGGAATGCGGCTGATATGTATTAAGTTTCTAGACAGGCTGGAAATCAGGGAAAGATCTCATAAGCATGTTAGTGAATAGCAAAAAGAGTTGTCTTTAAAATTAATGAATGATTAAAGATAAATATCAGAGTTGAATCAAATCGTTTTCAATGTATAGAAAAAGTTGATCATTTAAAATGAAAGCAAATATATATAAGATCTGAAACGAAAGAAATATCAGCTATAAAAGGTCTTAAAAAAAGGGAGAGAATTAAACTAATTTTACATTAAATAAGCCAATGCTGATGTTGTACTGATGTTAATTTTTTTTTTTTTTTTTTATTAAAAAATTAAGATGTATTTTTTCTTCTTTCACCTTTTATTCTATTTAGTATATACAGCAGAGCCAGCACAGAACAGGTCTTGCTGGGACCTGTGGTTCTCCAAGCAGGATTTCTATGTTCCCAGGGCTTAGTTCTGGGCGTATTTACGGACGTATTTACGTCCGCAAATATATCACCAACTCAGCCTAAAATAATGAACAATAAGCTTAGAATTGCTGGCTCTTGCTGTAGATATTAACTCACAGAAAAAAGAGATAATAATAGGAATATAGAAAACCGTCTCAGAGATCAAAAGAAAAATTCCTAAAACAATAATCTTTAATAGATATGCATTAAAATAATTATCCTTTATATATAAAAATGGCCTCACACATATAGCCACTATACAAATATGCAACTGTATATGTATAAAGTACCCGGTGTATATCAGTACCTAAATACAAAAGCAAGTGGACAATGTCTAGCTAATCACAGCAAAAAAGACATTGTACCAAATACCTATTAGCAGGGAGAAGTGCCCCTATAAGAGGGAGGAAAATGTGGTCAAAAATGTGGTCAAAAACTCACGGTTCATAAGACCTTGTCACAGTAGACTCCGTTGCCCCATTGGACCAGTATATACCATATAATAGAAAAAGCACTATCGTTATCACTATACTAGTCCTATCCAGATAGAGCACTCGCCCCGAAAAGGGCGACCCCACCTCTCAGCGACTCACCCTAACTAACTAAATTATACAGTAACATACATAAAGAACACAGACATAAGTCCCATCGCGTTTCCCCAAGATATGGTTCATCAGGGGATAATAATTATACATCTGTGATGAGAGATGATGATGGTCCAAGTGATGGCATGATGAGATATTAAATAGAATAAAAGGTGTAAGAAGAAAAAATACATCTTAATTTTTTAATTAAAAAAAACAAAACATCAGTATTGGCTTATTTAATGTAAAATTAGTTTAATTCTCTCCCTTTTGTTAAGACCTTTTATAGCTGATATTTCTTTCTTTTCAGATCCTGTATATATTTGCTTTCATTTTAAATGATCAACTTTTTCTATACATTGAAAAAGATTTTATACAACTTTGAGATTCATTCATTAATTTTATAGACAACTCTTTTTTTGTTATTGTACTGTTGTAACTGTATTGTATTGCCCCATTACAATAACTTCTAGCTTCACTGTGCCTCCTCCGACTCAAGTAGACCACTAGGTCTGCCTGTCGTTGCTGTAATGCGCCTCACTTTGCCGACCGGCATTCATACATGCGTCGGTGATTTCGAACCTGGTGCTTCCCGCCCCAGAACGCCCACAGCGCGTCCACTGCATGCCCCTTCATGTTAGGTGCATAGGAAAGTGGCAAAGGTTGCGCCTAACAGCACGTCCCTGCGTCCAACAGTGGAGTCGGCACGGTGAGGCACAGTATACGCCTGAAATCAGGCGCAATTCTCGATCATACATATCGCCCATAGCCTGGATCTCAGCTATAACCATCCACCCAAGAACTTGCATGGTTTTAAATCAAGTCAAGCGAGTATGCTATACGCTTCACATTCGAACATTTATTCAGAATAAACATGGAATCAGATCAAAATGTCTAGTTCTTCAAACCACTCACTCTCACTCATTTTTCCAAAAGTACTATTGCCATTTCTGAGTCTTTGTCTGGTCCTGCTGCTACTGTTGTGATTAGAGATCCTGGACATCAAGGATCCAAGGGTAAATTGTTTCATCTTGTGGAATGGAAGGTTTCTGGTCCAGTGGATTGGTCCAGAGAACCATTTAAAAACTTTAACACTCTTGTTTTTATCTGCAAATTATCAGCCTAAAAAGGGGGCAGCAAAGGAGGGTACTATTATGCTTATACAGAGTCTTCTTGGTAATTGCCATGGCTCTCCGCCCTCTTGCCATGCTTGCAAGTCCTAAAACTCTTCTGAGCTAGCAGTGTTCTGCTTGTTGGTACCTGGCTGGGACCAATAGTAATGCCTATAGTATTTGGGAGCTAGATTTCTGAATAGGATTAAAAGATAAAAACTCTCATGCTGTAAATTTGTCTCTAAGCTAAATAGATTGCAATGCAGGGGATCCACATCCAGGCAGTAGGCCATGTGTCAGTTTTATATCATATTTCAACATTTATGACTGAAATTGAGGCATATGTTCCACAGATATACTTCTTATCCTCTGCACATGATAATAGCAATGACAATGATAATTATTCTTACTTAAAGTTGTTGAAACTAATGGCAGTTTGCGAGACGTTTGCTTGTGTCAAGTTAATAGGGCTGTTCTGCAGTTTCCTGTGCAGTAGATGACCAAGAGTGCAGCTGTACAGGGAAAAAGTCTGAAGGAAGTAAGGAAACTGCAGTGCTATAGTAGCGCTGTGGCACCTTCAATATGATTATGGTTGGGTGATTCACTGGTCAGATCCTCACCAAGTAATGACCTATCCTAGCAATGCGTATATTCCATTACTTATAATAGTGGAAAGACCATTTAAAGTTGCCTATACATATTAGATTAATACTTCCACATTTCACTGATGATGAGATACAAGAAATTTTGCGTCCACACAAAGCAAAATCTATGAACATTACAAAAATTAATTATAGTGAGGTTATGTTTCATGTGACAAATACATGGAATTAGCAGGTATGTATGAGTTAATTTCTTAAAGTGAACCTGTGACATCTCCAAACAAGTCTATTTTAGTAAATATTTGTATTTCTAATGAAATAACAATTCTGCAGCATCATCTCTTATAACTTTTTGTTGTGCTATTCCACTGGTATTCCTTCAAGAAATCTCGTACTAAATCAGTCAGTTGGGTGTTGCCATTCCCGTTTTCATAGGGGAGTGTCTCTGCATCCAATGACCCTGTCAACACTGATTGGATAATGCCAGACTGCAGCGACACCCCCCCCCCCCCAATCAGTAACACCCAGCTGACTCAAAAAGACTCAATAATAAATTTCAAGGAGGAATAACAAGGGAATGACACAACATACAAATCTAAGAAAATATGCTACATAATTCTTATTTCATGAGGAATATATTTATTTACTAAAACAGACATGTAAGCAATGGCCACAGCTCCTCCCTAAGTAGCAGCCAGCTATAAGAGACTAATGGAAAGCACAGGTGTGCTATTCCACCCATTGCTAGTCATCTCCTTGCTATCCTCATGGACTGCAACTAAATGGATGGAGGCTTCTTGCCGGACATAAGTACCACAGCATTTTTCTACTGGTTTTAAATGTTTTTGACGATTGTCCTAAAGTTTTGGACTTTGTGTTTGATACAATAAATGAGGGAGATTGAAGAACTGTGGTGTTTAACTTATTATTTTATGCAAGGTTTATGGGCTTTGGAGAAGGCTCATTTGGTTACTCCTTGCTGTGGAGAAATATATGTTATATGTTGGTTTAAATCTATTCTAATGGAAAGTTTGCCACAGCAGTCTTGCCATCATTAATGATGCACCTGTAATTTAGAGTTTGGGAAAAACATGCCTGATGTTCGAGAACGATAAGATCGGTTGAAGTGTTCTCAAAATCAACATAATTATATTTAGTGAATTATATGGAAAGTAAATCATTCAGAATTTTTTACACAACATTAAGTACGAACGGGGCTGCGCCAGAAGTCTGGTGTCTTTTCAGCCCATCTAGTGCAGCCCCATTCGCGATAGTTTAAAATGGCCTGTACGCCAATATCAGGCGCATTACAGAGCGCCCACGGCACTGTGTAATGCGCTTGATTTCGGGGGGGCATGCAGGAGGCGGGGCGCACTAGAACAATATGAAACTGTAGATTTATAGCTTTAGTACAGAAATTCTAGACGCAGTCCTACTGGAACAGGTAAACCACTTTCAAAATGGTTTACCTGATCCAGAATTGACGTTTATGCGCCAGAATGCGTCTGATTTATGACCGATAGTAAAGCGGGTTCATAAATCAGGCGCATTCTATACTATTTATATGCGCATAAAAATTGCCGTTTAAGCACCAGAAATTATACGTCGCCCTAGGTTTCTATGGAATTTTATGCACACTAGTTTATTTTTAAGCTTCAATTTACTTGTAGAGAATTCATGATACATGCAAATTGTAACTTGTGTTACTAAAGTCATGTGTGGCGAGAGGGGGGGTCGCGGCAGGTACTAATCTATGTTTAGGTATCTCAATACAAAATCTAGAACCGATACATATAACATAATATTACCTACAATTTTACTTTCATGTTTTTTTAACAAAGATATTTAAAAGGATAACTACACAAAATAAAAATGTATGTTTAAAAATGCACCAAATTATAAACAACTATTTTATTTAAATTCATTATAAAAAATTAGAAGAGTTATGAAGTTTAGATAGTGACTTCGGACTAAGTAATGACCTGCGTGTGCAACAGAGTTATGTAGATGTTGGAACTAAGGATAAGAAAGAAAAACACTTAACGTGCATGCATACTAATAACATAAACCTTACAAAAATAAAAGATGGAGGTCTTAGAATTAAAGGGGTTTTGCCACGAAGTGAGTTCCTTACCTCTTATCTACTCATGAGAGAATATAAACAAAGCATGCTGAGTCACAGGGGAGAGGGATGGGGCAGAGAGCGAGGAAGCAGGGAGCGTCTCTATAGTTTACTCAAATAATAACATTACAACAGTGAATTCTCTATATAGCAGATAGCCTCATACACTGCACTTTCTCCCCAGCCCATTGCAAGCTTCTTCATGTTCCCTGTCATCAGATAAGAAGTGCAAACACGCAGGGCGGCCAGATTAGCTCCTGTCAGTGTACTGGTCATGTCTAATGTAAACGTTCAGGAAACTAAGGGGGACTGAGCAATGCTGTAGCTCTCACCGGCTTCACTTTTTGTAGTCACATACATTTAGAAAAGTGATTAAATACCCATTTTGGAAGATCCCACGTCAACCTTACATCGTGGCAAAACCCCTTTAATGACTTTGGAAGAAACATATGATATAGAGGGTATAAGTGAGACGTGATTGGGTAATTAGCTATGGGTTGGTAATTTTCAAGGATCTGGCTGTTCAAACATGACCATACAAATAAGAAAAAAGAAGGGCTTTGCTTAAATGTAAAATCCCGCCTTAAGCCCATCTCGTCTGATAAAATTTCTGAAGGAGATCAGTATTTGGAGTCCCTAAGGGTGCAAATAAGAGGAACAAGAAAGTCGGACTGGCATTTTAAGTCTTAACATACTGTTTACTGAAAGCAACCGAAAAATACTAACATACAACAATATAATTATTATAGGAGACTTAAAAACTGAAATTTCCATGTTATTCAAAGGAAACAGATTGCTAACAATTATAAAAGATACTAGGTTAGATATATTAATGTTTGTTTAAAGAAAAAGCCTAAAGCTAAAGACGCCCAGTTGAAGATGCGGCAAATATATCACTGAAGCACAAAAGGGGTGGAGTTTATGTAAACTCCACATCAAAAATGGGTTTACCAGATTATATTGGATCAATGATGACCATTTTTCTACACACTTTTAAGAAGTGTCTAACTTTAAGACCTTATTTTAACGAAAGAGCCAAACAGGATAAAGTACATGTTTATTGTCATCTACACAATAGTGACCACAACATCATTGAAAATATTGTTTGTCTAAGAATGGATGACATTGAAAAAAAATATCCGTGCGCCAGGATGCAGCAGTTATTAGGATGCCAAAGAGCAGCATGTTAAGCAAAATAAATTCAGTGCAAGCTAAGTACCAAACGGGTCCTTTATTTAATAATGATGGTGTTTAGAGTCTTTGTGTAGGAGCTGCAGAAACACTTAAATGGGTTATCTAACTGCAAAAATTAGCTTTTTAACATATAGAAAACAGTAAAAGAAAGCGGTTTCCAAATATATTGCTTTAGTTTTTTGGTTTTGTTGAGGAGATAAGATAGATGTTATCAGTTCTGAGTGCACGTACAGTTGAAACGAGAAGTTTACATACACCATATAAAAAGACACATATGCATGTTTTCTCACTATCTGACATGAAATCAAAATAAACCTTCCCCATTTTAGGTAAATTAGGATTACCAAAATGATTTACATTTGGCAAATGTCAGAATAATGAGGGAAAGAATTTTTATTACTTTCTACAAAGTCAAAAGTTTACATACACCAGGATTACTATGCCCTAAGCAATTTGGGACAGCCCATATATTATGTCATTTCCTTGGAAACTTCTGATTCTGGTTTATTGGCAACATCTGAGGTGATTAGAGAGATACCTGTGGATGTATTTTTTTATGCACACCAGAAACACACTCCTTCTGTGTGTAACATCATGTGAAAATCTAAAGAAATCAGCCAAGATATCAGGAAGAGAATTATGGACTTGCACAAGTCTGGATCATCTTTGGGTACAATTTCAAAATACCTGAAGGTGCCTCGTCCACCTGTACAAACCATTATACGTAAGTACAAACAAGATGAGAATGTCCAGCCAGCACACCGCTCAGGAAGGAGATGGGTTCTGTGTCTCAGAGATTAATGTGATTTGGTCCGACATGTGCATATCAGTCCAAGAACGAAAGCAAAAGACCTTGTGCAGATGCTGGCGGAAACTGGTAAGATTGTGCCATTATCCACAGTGAAACAAGTACTGTATCAACATGGACTGAAAGGCCACTCTGCCAGGAAAAAGCCATTACTCCAAAAGAAACATGTATAAACCAGATTAATGTTTGCAAATGCACACAGGAACAAAGACCTACAATTTTGGAGACATGTCCTGTGGGCTGACGAAACTAAAATTGAACTGTTTGGCCATAATGAACATTGTTACATTTGGAGGAAAAAGGGAGAAGCTTGGAAGCTTAAGAACACCATCCCAACTGTTACTTAATCAGATGGGGAAATTAAAATTTAACTTTTAATAATACCTCAATAAAAAGCAGTAAAGGACTATTCGATATAAATAAAAAGTAAACCATACAAAATGACAGCATCTAGCCCTAATATGCCCTACAACTATTGTACTAACCCTAACCTAACAAACAAGGGGAGTGCGCCCCAATAAGGGCGTTCCCGTTTGGAACCTAATCCCTACTACAATAGCCCTAGAAATCCCTGTCCCTACATGTTTCAATCTTTCCCAGATGTCAAAAAGATCTCCTAGGGGACTATTTTTGGGGGAGAAAAAAAGGGGGTTTTGCATGCTGTATTAGCTACGATCACAACAAAGGCTATATATAAGAGGATAGACTCAAAAGAATGGAAAAACGCAATATAGCGCAATATCATGCAAAACTGCACAATATATCATAAAGAATGTAGAGCAATATCGCGCATTACTGACACTTTCAAGTCTCCAATAGTATCGACTTTGAGGTTAGAAAAATACTGAGAAAGCAAAACTTGCCAAAGTATCTCTTCAATTGTAGAGTGACAGATCCACTAGTAGACTGTCCCTACCTTAAAATTAGATGTCACTTAAGCAAGCTTCACCCTGGCATAATCCCCAATAGTGCAAAGCATGTCGTTATTAAGTGAAAACAGTCCTCTCACTGTGTACACGGATAGCTGAATAATACAGCTAGATAGGAGCAGACAATGCTGCATCTCAAGCAGTGGATACTTTTTTCTATGGAGTCAGGAGAGCTGGTTAATACAGCTTGTTGCAGGCAGTCAGTGCTGCCCCTGCACAAGTTTTGCTCTTTCTGTATTTTCACTGTGAAACATGGGGATAGAAGCATCATGTTGTGGTGTTGTTTTGCTGCAGGAGGGACTGGTGCACTTCACAAAATAGCTGGCACTATGAGGAAAGAAGATTATGTGGCAATACTGAAGCAACATCTCAAGACATCAGCCAGGGAGTTAAAGCTTGAGCGGAAATGGGTCTCTCAAATGGACAATGAACCAAAGCATACTGCCAAACTGGTTACAAAGTGGCTTAAGGATAACCAAGTAATTGTTTTGGAGTGGCCATCACAAAGACCTGATCTCAATCATATTGAAAATTTATGGGCAAAGCTGAAAAGGCAGGTGCGAGCAAAGCAACCTACAAACATGGCTCAGTGACACCAGTTCTGTCAGGAGGAATAGGCCAAGATTCCTACCAACTATTATGAGAAGCTTGTGGAAGGATACCCAAAATGTTTGATCCAAGTCATACAGTTTAAGGGCAATACTACCAAATACTGTACTAATGAAATGTAAACTTTTGACCTTGCAGAAAGTAATAAAAATGCCTTAAATAATTCTCTCTCTCATTATTCTGGCATTTGGCAAATATAAATAATTTTTGTAATCCTAATTGACCTAAAACAGGTACGGTTTATACTGATTTCATGTCAGATAGTGAAAAAAACATGCATATGTGTCTTTTTATATAGTGTATGTAAACTTCTGGTTTCAACCGTAGGTTTCTCTAGGTTACCGACCTGCTCTCCCCTGTTTTGCTCTGTGACTGATCCGATAGCAGGGAGTGAAGTCATGACCACAGGTCGGCAGAACACATAGGACGCCAGCAGCTTGAGTGTGTTATCTCTAACAAAGAAGTATAATTAGTGTAGAGAACTTCAGAGCTTAAAGTAAACATAACTATAGATAACATCTCCTGTGTTCAGGAATAGCAGTAAATAATATGGAGCTGATATGCTAATCACTGCTATAGAATCACCAGCAGCCTAACCAGGAAGAGACAGAATGCATGAATCAAAGCTGCTTTTGGCTTGTGAAACTGCATGGTGAGACAACCCCAATGGCATAAACTTGGACAATGACCTCAATAATAAAAGCATACGGACTAACAGCGGTCAAATGACACTGTCCGACATCACCATTTAGAGCCTTAAACGGAAGTAGTTCACTCCTGAGTTCTTCAGGAATTCAGTACTGTTAAAGACCATAACTTTAAGGATTCTAGTCTTTGCCATATAACTGGTGCAGAGCCTGGAGATTGCAAGTGTCTAAATTAATCTCTATTGTGTGTATAATATTTAAAGAGATGCTATCCTGGAATATCTCAGGGAAACACAGCATTAGTGTCAGGGCTGGGCAGCGCTTGGTTTGCAGGGAGCAAGAGTCTGCAGCAGCTGATCAGCGACCCCACCCTGATAGACGGTCTGCTGGAAGCTGTGTGAGTGACAGACGCCCAGTCACTCCGGACAGGGGGCATGTCACACCAGACAATGGGAGGACCCGGATGCCGCTCCAATCAGCTACAGGGGCGTTATCTGGGAAACACATTTAAACTCCCTGCTTGCTAAGTGCTGCGCCTGTGAAATTTCCTGGCTGCCTTGTATTACTTGTGCTTTATATTGTGTTTTCCTTATCCATGTACCAGACCTCAGCTTGTTCTCCTGACCCTGTCTTGCTCTCCGTTTTTGTACCTCGCTCCCGTTCGTGTTTGACCTCGGCTTGTTTACGTTTATCCCTCTGGTTCTGATTTGTGGCTTGGCGTTCCCGATTTGTTAGTTACCCGGACTGTCTGACTATTCTTCCTCCTGACGGCCCCAGCACTTTAGCAGTGAAGGGACTGTCGCCCAGTTGCCGTCTAGGGCAGCACGTCAAGTAGGCAGGGACAGTGGGCTGGGTTCCAGTCAGGGCTCACTGTACCTCCCTTGACGTTACATTTTCATAGGCCAATACAGTTACTGCTCTACCCCACTATGAACCCCATGACAGCTCTAGTAGAGCAGATGCAGGGGCTAACCCAGCTATTCCAGGATCTGGCGCTGAGGGTAGAACAGCAGGAGTCTACCCCAAGTCAGAGTATCCCTGCACTACCTTCCCCTCCTGTGGAGCCCCCTATCCAGTTGCCTGACAGGTTCTCAGGCAACAGGAAGGCCTTTGTGGCATTTAGAGAGGGATGTCGCGTGTATTTTAGGCGCCGCCCATGTACCTCGGGGAATAAGGAGCAAAGAGTGAGAATTGTTATGTCCCTACTTCAGGGTCCCCCCCAGATGTGGGCATTCTCGTTACCGCCTGATTCACCTGAACTGACTTCTGTGGACAGGTTCTTTGCCGCCTTAAGGGTACTTTTTGATGACCCGGATAGGGAAGCTGTGGCTGAGGCTCAGCTGACCACTTTGAGGCAGGGTAAAAAGACTGTGGAGGAGTATTGCTCCGAATTTCGGCGCTGGTGTGTTCCGTCTGGGTGGAACGACCCAGCTCTTAGATGTCAATTTAGATTAGGGTTAGCTGACCATGTGAAGGATTTATTGGTGGCTTACCCTACCCCTGGTGATGAGGCTATGGCATTAGCCGTTCGTCTGGACAGACATTTTAGGGAGAGACGTTGAGAGAAGGCTACCACCCCGGTGGTTCACTCCATAGTCACCCCTACGCCCACGGTTCCCGATATAAACCCAGAGGAGCCCATGCAAGTGGGGGCTTTTTCTGTCACTGCTGCAAGGGACCATAGGACTTCTCGTTGTATCCAGGGATTATGCTTTTACTGTGGCGAAGATGGACACGGCATCAGGGAGTGCTCCAAGAGGAAGACCAGGTCGGAAAAACTCCAGCGCCTAGGTGGTTGGCAGGAAGATCACCTAGGCAAACAGGTATTTCCTATTGTATCCAAAAAATTGCTGCTACCAGTTAAGATTTCAGACTTGTCGCTGTCTGGTTCTGGGAGTGCGTTTGTGGATTCTGGATCAGCTTCTAATTTTGTTGATGTGTCTTTCGTCAAACGTCCAGGCCAACCTTGGAGACCGCTATCTGATTCTCTGCAGGTTGTGGCTATTAACTCCACTCCACTAGCTCGGGGCACAATCCAACATTGTACCCCTGAGCTGGAGATGGTGGTCGGATCCATACATATTGAAAAGTGTATTCTGTTTATCATGGAAGGGCTGCCCGCTGATGTGGTTTTGGGGCTGCCCTGGCTTCAGAAACATAACCCAGTGTTTGACTGGAATTCAGGGGAATTAGTCAGGTGGGGACAACGGTGTGTTGACAGATGTCTCCCTACCATACTGGGCAATACTGATGTGAAGGCTGATGCTCTATCTAGAAGCTTCTGTGCCAGCCACGCATCCCAGGAGGATCCGGCACCTATATTGCCCAAGGAGACTGTTGTCTCGGCTATTTCCCCTGATTTAGCCACTGAGATTAAGTCCCACCAGGATATGAGACCTGCTAATTGTCCTATTTTGTTGGTCTTTGTCCCCACTCAGTTCCAGCTACTAGTGTTAAAAGAATTTCATGATTCCGTGTTATCTGGACATCCTGGAGTGTTTGGCACAAAAAAGCTCATTTCTCGTAATTACTGGTGGCCGTCATTGCCTCGTGATGTTGAGGCCTATGTGGCATCTTGTGAAGTCTGCGCTTGGGCTAAGCTTCCCAGAACTCGTCCTCCTGGTGAACTATGCACTCTACCTATACCTGAAGAACCATGGACCCATATCTCCATGGATTTTATGACAGACCTTCCTCCTTCGGAAACAGTTATTTGGGTAGTAGTGGATCGTTTCAGCAAAATGTGCCATCTTGTTCCTTTATCGGCGTTCAAAAAACTTGCTAAACTCTTTGTCAAACACATTGTCAAGCTTCATGGGTTACCAGAGAATATCGTTTCAGACAGAGGGGTTCAGTTCGTTTCTCGATCTTGGAGAGCCCTTTGCAAGGCTCTGGGTATCACCCTGTCCTTCTCTTCTGCCTTCCACCCAGAGACTAATGGGCAGAAAGAGAGGGTAAATCAAATGGTAACACAAAAACTCCATTGTTATGTATCTGATCAGCAGGTAGACTGAGTAAAATACTTACCGTTGGTTGAATTTGCCATAAACAATCAGGATAGTAGCTCGTCTGGGACCTCACCATTTTACTGTAATTATGGTTTTCACCCTAGGCATGCGTCATTTTCCAGTGCTACGTCTGATCACAGCGGGGTGGATATTATCATTAAAGATCTGTGCACAGTCTGGGCCCAAGTTCAGAAGAACTACCCAGAACATCCAGAAGAAAAATTCGGATACACGGCGTCTGTATTCTATAGGGTTTGCGGTTGGGGATAAAGTAGTGTTATCCACCCGAAATCTGCGATTGAAAGTTCGCTCTGGTAAACTCGCGCCGCGATTTGTAGGTCCATATGTGGTTCAGGAAGTGGTTAACCCGGTGGCATAACAGCTGAAATTACCCTCGTCTCTCCGTATACATAACGTGTTCCATCATGCACTTCTTAAGAGTTATATTCAGCATGTGACTCCGCCGCCTAGACCTCCTCCTCCAGTTTGCATAGAGGGGGAGTTAGAATATGAACTCGCCCGTATTTTGGATTCTCGTAAGGTCCAAAGGTCTCTACAGTATCTGGTCCATTGGAAGGGGTATGGTCCTGAGAGAGATCATGGGTTCCGGCAAAATCCATCCATGCTGATCATCTGGTGGGGAATTCCATGATTCTCACCCGGACAAACCCAGACCAGGGAAGGGTCCAGTGGCCCCTCCTA
Source organism: Phyllomedusa bahiana (assembly GCA_025379985.1). Lineage (NCBI taxonomy): Eukaryota > Metazoa > Chordata > Amphibia > Anura > Hylidae > Phyllomedusa > Phyllomedusa bahiana. Next base: position 48,098 of record JAODAL010007174.1, on the reverse strand, counting down.
AAAGAGGGGCTACTGTCTGGGCTTGGCAGCGCTCAGCTTGCAGGGAAGAAGAGTCTGCAGCAGCTGATCAGCAACCCCACCCTGATAGACAGTCTGCTGGGAGCTGTGTGAGTGACAGAAGTCCAGCCACTCCTGACAGGGAGCGTATCGCACCAGCCTATGGGAGAACCCGGAGGCCGCTCCAATCAGCTAGAAGGGTGGTATCTGGGGATCACATTTAAACTCCCTGCTAGCTGAGTGCTGCGCCTGTGAAATTTCCTGGTTGCCTTGTGTTACTTGTGATATTGTTTGTTATTGCTCTTCCATGTACCTGACCTCGGCTTGTTCCCCTGACCCCGGCTTGTCTTCTGATTTTGTACCTCGCACCCGTTCGTGTTTGACCTCGGCTTGTTTACATTTATCCCTCTGGTTCTGATTTGTGGCTTGGCGTTCCGGATTTGATATTGACCCGGGCTGTTTGACTTTTCTTCCTCCTGATGGCCCCCCGCACTCTAGCAGCGCAGGGACTGTCGCCCAGTTAACTCTGCTGCCTAGGGCAGCACATTAAGTAGGCAGGGAGAGTGGGCTGGGTTCCAGTCAACGCTCACTGTACCTCCTTTGACGTGACAATTAGCATGAAGAATCTGTTCTTCTATAAGGCGTTATGTTCCATATTGGACCCAGAAAAGACTGTGGATGATGTACATCTTTAGTTTTTAAATGTATTTAATACTGTACCACAACAAAGATTGGTACATAAAAAGAGATTTCTGGGACTTGAGGAAAACATGTGCAAATAGGTTTTCTAAATGATAGAAAGAGGATAGGTAATAATGGAACATACTCTGATTGGGTCACAGTAAGCAGTGTGGTACCAAAGAGGTTAGTATTGGGCCCTCTTCTTTTAAGCATTTTATTGGTTTACAGAGAAAAACTTAACACCTATAAATAATTATGGACCAATTATCATAGCAAGCCACAAAAGTGATCTCGAAGAGATTAACTGATCTACCCCTATTGACCTTAGAAACCACCACAAGAGTATATAAAAAAACAATCTTTGTTCAACAAGTATCATTTAAAGATTGCAAAAGCGTATTAGCAAAACCCACCACTCCTAATTATCACATATCAAAATCCAGAAACAGTACAAAGAAAATCATTGTATCACCATTGTGCAGTAGTATAATATATATAATATAAATAGTATAAATACCTGAACTTAATCAGAATATACAGCAAATGGTAATAAACCAATAAATAAGTAGAGGGTATAGGATGCAGTTACGCGCCCCTGGGTTTGCAGAGAAGAAGATGAAAATGATACACTGAAAGATAGTCAACACATAGATAATACATTATGGCCAAAATTGTGAAAAAAAAGAGACATGACCCAAGAATCTACATGATATATGTAGATCGAATGTTATATGTTTATATATAGCTGTCCCTTCTTCTTTTTTGGTTTTGCATTGGCCCCAGCGCTCCTCCATTTGGCCAAGTCAATTTTAATTAGAAGTAGACTGCACAAGGGATATTACCTATTTTCTTGCAGTTCTTTTGATGAAGGTACATGGAAAGGTGAGGGTCTGCATTCCTTCCTTTTTGGTGATGATGATGCCTGGTGGCTAGTGTTGAGCGATTACGTTGGCTATCGACATCGGGCGATAGTCGATAGTCGGCCACCATCGATAAGGTTTTTCGATAGTGAGCAGTCGATTATGAGCGATGACCATTAAAGTCTATGGGAGAGCAACAACACCTTCATTCTTACACCCACAACAGTCAACTGGATACGTGCTACATCTTAGGCAACACACTTAGGTTATAAAAGCCACAGAAAAAAAATCACACAGCATTCACTATCCCTGTCTTGTACCACAGCATGACCCTTAAACCTGTATCACCCACAAATAAAAAGTGCCAGAAGGCAGTATGATTTGAACCATCATTTTACTTGAACTGGACCTTGAATATCCCTGTCCTGGAACGCAGCATGAGCCCCAAACCTGCATGACCGCCAGATTTAAATGTGCCGGAAAAAGGAGTCTTTCAACCACCATTTTAGTTTCACTGGACATTGACTATACTGTCCTGGGCCACAGCATGAGCCCCCAAACCTGCATGACCCCCACATTTAAAAAGTGCCGGAAAAAAGGAGTCTTTCAACCACCATTTTAGTTTCACTGGACTTGACTATACTGTCCTGGGCCACAGCATGAGCCCCAAACCTGCATGACCCCCACATTTAAAAAGTGCCGGAAAAGGAGTCTTTCAACCACCATTTTAGTTTCACTGGACATTGACTTACCTGTCCTGGACCGCAGTATGACCATTAAACCTGTCTGACCCCCAGATTAAAAAGTGCCGGGAAAAGGAGTCTGTTATGTCTGTATCTGTTATGTTTTCGTATAATACACGGTATTTTTGGCACCTTTCAATTCACCTGTGGTGACTATAGAATTGCTGTTTTAAGATTTACGTGGATGCTGCGTCAATGAACAAAGCTGGGTGCGCAAAAGTCAAAAAAACACGTATCTGTTATGTTTTCGTATAAAACACGATATTTTTTGCACCTTTCAATTCACCTGTGGGGACTCTAGAATTGCTGTTTTAAGATTTACGTGGATGCTGCGTCAATGACCAAAGCTGGGTGCGCAAAAGTCAAAAAACACGTATCTGTTATTTTTTGTATGATACACGGTATTTTTGGCAACAAACAACCTGTGCTGAATACAAGATTGCTGGATTGTAATTTAACTGCAAGGTGGATATATCAACACAGGTGGAATTGTAAAATTGAAAATGAACACCTATCTGAAATGTATACTGATAATAAAAGTGGAGTTTTGCACCTAACAAAGAGACCTGCAGTACTAGAAATGATGTGTATCCAATATAAGTTCAGGCTGCCCAATATCCAGGAAATATTTCAATAGCAAACTGTTAATAATAAAGATATTGCAGTGCAATGTCTACACAAGTCTTGGTGAACTTTATCCAGTGTTCTTTATAGATAGAGCTTGTCTGTGTTCGCGCCGCGGCCCCCGCCCCCTCCCCCCCGCTCACCCCTGTGACTTTACAGCGGTAGATGCTTCTTTTAAATTCTCTAGCTAACTACATAAAATCTTCAAATCTCTAATCTAACTAAATTGGAAGGATCAGAGCTAATAGTAGAGGTTTCTCTGTGCAGAAATAGACTAATTTCGCTGAGCTGTTTGGCCACAGGCAGAGCGCACGTCCTATTCCTATGAGACGCTGAGAGACACTAAGGCTGAACAGGAAACGCTGTTCTATGTAATACGAGGTCATGTGATTTTTCCAGCCAATCGCAACCATACACATCCCAGTCATGACGTCGCACACACATCTCACCCTGCTCTATTCTGTAATCTGATTTGCTGGCCGCCAAAATTACAGGAAGCGCCGAAAATGGTGCGATCTTAATAGATGATGCACAGATTTTAACCTTAATTATCGCATGATCTGAAAATTTCGATCACCATAAAAACCTTGCCGATTTCAACTTTGTCGATAAAAATTGCTCAACACTACTGGTGGCCATTTGTTGTGGTGATTTTTTTTGCCTGTTTATTGTTGAGATCCACAGCTAGGGGGCTAAGTCTGGCAGGAGGGGTGGTGTTGGGTTGCTGGGTCATTTCCTCACAGATGTTACTGCGGGTGCAATCAGCACATAGGGCCACATGTATGAACCTGTTTAGGTCTAAAACTCACTTTTTTGCCCATAGGTTACTATGGTCAAAAGAGTAAGTTTTAGACCTAAACCGTTTCATACATGTGGCCCATAGTGCTAAACCTGTTAGTCTATTAACTCATTTAAGAGGCGTGGCAAGTTTCAGTTTGATATAAATGTGTATTAAGAACCTCGGGCAACATGTCAGAAAAGAGGCATGGCCATGCCAGTTTTAAGGTGCACTAAGAGCAACACGTGTGTATTTTGTATCCTAGACAACAATATTTTTGCGTGCATTAGTAGCGTAGAATGCACCTGAACTTATGAACCTGTTCCACTGCAGGTCATAGATTTAAGAGTATGTTCACACGGCATCTTGCCTACATATGAACATACGCTTTTCTGATGCGTCTCTGGGTCCATCAGAACGGATCCAGAGACGCATCTAACAATTAGCAGTGAGTTTATCACTGCCGGCAATGACAAACACACAGCGGCGTTCACATGAGTGTCGGGTCCGTCTTTCGGATGCGATCCAAGAAATGACATGCAATTCTTTGATCGCATCCGCAAGACGGAGCCGACAGGCGCGATGCAAACACGCAGCAGCGATCACTCATGTGAACGCCGCTGCATGTCTGTCATTGCCGGCAGTGATAAAGTCACTGCTAATTGTTAGATGCGTTTCTGGGTTCTTTCTGATGGACCCAGAGACGCATTAGAAAAGCGTATGTTCATACGGATGCAAGACGCCGTTTGAACAGGCCCTTACACTTTCTAAAACGACAACTCAGGTTCAGGTAAACCCCTTTTAACTTGGTCTGCCTGTTCTAGCAGAAATGCGCCCAGTATTGCCAACGTCCAGTCATAAATGTGTAGAATCATACGGTTATAGTGCGACACGCCTCTTTATCAGACGCTTTAAAAAGTGCAAGGGGCACCCGATAATGTGCCTAATTTTGGAGTGTACATGATAATAAATTTAGAGAAAAGGACTTTGCCAGTTTTTGTGCTCAAAGGACGCCAGAATACTGCCGCAGCCCTGGACATACATGTCGCCATTAATGAGTATATTGTGTGCCTGAAAGTAGCCTTTCATACATCTGGAGTGTGGTATACCATGCATAGCATATTTTAGGCGCATTTAAATGTGTCGTCCCTGCACATAGTTTTAGTATACGACAATTCATGTTTATATGGAAAACAACAGTTTTCTGGTGCAAAATACACAAAAAATGGCAAAGCCCAATTCTGACATATTACCCCTCATATTCATGTTTGTAAGCTTTTGCTGAGCAGCAGTAGATCAATGTGTATAATGAGGATGTGTGGTCTATGTCTTTTTTTCTTCAGTTTTAATATAGGATTACAGTGGAATTTGGGGAAATGGCAAATCAAAATTGATGTGGATAACTGTACTTGGTTCAAGTAAACAATGGGCCACATGTTGAGGTCTAAGACTGTCTTTGTTGGCCATAGAAACCAATCAGAGTTCTCCTTTCATTTCAAATAATGCTCTGAAAAAATGAAAGGGGCGCTCTGATTGGTTGCTATGGGCAACAAGTAAAGTCTTAGACCCAGACAGTTTTCATACATGTCCCCCAGAATGTTCAATTGTGTACTAAAGAGTAAAATACTAGATAAATATAATTAAAAAGACTTGCAGATATCGGTGGACAACAAACTTAACTTCATCAGTGCTAGGGAGCTGCTGCCAAGGCAGAGGAAATCATGATGTATGAAATGAGATGTAGATGCTTACGACAAAAACATAGTTTTGTTATTGAACAAATCACAATACAATGTACAAAGATATGAATGGTCAGTATGAATATGTTTCTGATGATCTTTTGATACCAAGGCCTGTAACCAAGACAAAGGGGCCTCTACTATGTTTGGATCAAAGAAAGTTTTATAATTATGATGAATGCAGTAAGAGCAGTTAAACCATACATGCCAACTCTCCCGATTTGGGCGGGGGGTTCTTGCTAATGGGGGTTACCTCCCGCCACCCCGGAAGTGTTAGCGAATCTCCAGCCACAAGCAGGCAGCTGAGGTTCTTTAAATGACCGCTCACCAGCGGGGATGCCGCAGCCACCCACCCTCCTCACCCTCCCAGCGATTCTCACTGACTCTGTGCGGCGGCGGCACAGAGTCCGTCCGCACCTGCACGCTCCGTGCAGCAGCTCGTACAGGGATGAGGCAGGAGGGATCGTTCCCCTCCTGCCTTATCCCCTGTATGTACAGCGTTCGGCAGCCTCTGCTGGCCCAGGAGATCTCCGAAGTTGGACGCACTCCAGGGAACCTGATGAGACAAGTAGTTTTTATCATTTTATTTTTATTAGCTATAGGGGGCACTACCTGGCTACAAGGGGCACTACCTGGCTATAGGTGGGCTTTACCCGGCTACAAGGGGCATCTACCTGGCTACAAGGGGGCACTACCTGGCTACAAGAGGCACTACCTGGCTGCAAGGGGGCACTACCTGGCTATAAGGGGGCACTACTTGGCCATTAGGGGAATCTACCTGGCTACAAGGGGGCACTACCTGGCTGTATGGGGGCACTACACCTTGCTGTAAGGGGCATATACCTGGTTGTAAGGGGGCATTGACCTGGCTATAGGGAGCATTGACCTGGCTATAGGGCATCGACCTGTCTATATGGGGCACTACCTGGCTATAGGGGGTACTACCTGGATAAAGAGGGCTATTACCTGGATAAAGGGGGCACTACCTGGCAATAAGGGACACTACCTGGATAAAGGGGACTACTACCTGGTTAGAGCGAGCATCTACCTGGCTAGTGGGGACAACAACCTGGCTTTCTGGCATTATGCAGTTAGGTGGAGTGGGTGTGGCTTTTCAAAGGGGCATGACTCACCGTCAAGATGGGCTTGGCCATACAAATCTTTTACTGTGTCGCGCATAGCGCGGCGCCCCTTCGAATCTCCCTCTTTTCCACTTTCAAAAGTTGGCAAGTATGAGTTAAACTAGGAAAGTAAATGTGGCAAGATGTTGTGATGGTTGATTTAAAGAGTAAGGTAAAGAAAGACCTGGATGCTGCTCTTGAAAAGTATAAAAATTGCTCTTGTATGGGAACTAGGTTCATTAAATAGGACATTGATCCAGCAATCTATTCTGGTTTCCAGATTTGGAGTCAAGAAGGAATTATGGGGTAATTGCCATTTGCCTTATTTCTCCTACCTCTGGATCAAAACGGTAGCATTAGCAGTAGACCTGTTTTATTTTTAACTTTATCAGCTGTATTATTATTTACTTACAAAGTGTGGTACCGCCTGGCATTCAAAGCGCATAGCGATGTGAATGTCCAACTGAGTTAAGTACTACCGTAGTGGACCATATGCTCATTTACTGACCCCACATAGTGATTCTCTGTTCAATGTAGAACATTTAAAAGGGAAAGATTTCTTTCCTGCACCGAGTGAGATTCCGAATGAAAAAGGTATTTTTATGCTAGAAACACTGAATTACTTTAAAACAGCTATTAAGAGCTTTTTAGGATGCTTGGTATGAAAATGATTCATGATATAACTTTGGAAGCACCCTGCTGTGCTGAAGCTATTTCTATATCTTGTGCAATGTATGAGAAAGAAAACAATGAAATGCACATATGAGAAAATGGTAATGCCAGTCTGAACACCAACAGAGTTCAATCTTAGTATCTAAAATAAAAAAATATGGATATCTGCAGTAGAATTAGATCAGTAAAAACATTCTAGTCATGCATTTACAGGAATGCTACATTTCTGGCAATAATTTTATCACATTGTTAAGGGCTAGCATTTAGATCTTCAAATTCACTGTCAGATGTGTGCCAGTTTTTGAAGAAAGACCTTAACTAATTAATTAATCTAATCTTGTTACAGATAAGAACTGCTCCATCTGACCATGGTGATGTCACTCCCTGCTTTCCCTCTAATCAGGAAGGGAGAGCAGGACGGTAGCCTAGAGATTTTTGTGCATTTAGAAAGAGTCTTCAATTACCTGTCCCTACATGTTGAAAGCTAATATTTGTAGTGAGAAAACACCTTTAATGTAAGCTCCAGAAATTGTTGTATAGCTCTACAACATGGGTCCTCAATGCATGTGACTTGCGAATCCTTGCTGTCTAGTTCATAGCTGTTTGCTAGACAGGTATATTCACCATGACCTAGCACAGTGGTTCTCAAGGCAGGGGACATGTACCAAAAAGGATGCATGCCCCAGCAGCATTATTTAGAAAAAGAAAGTTAACAAAAGTAGACTATTAAGAGATTCTGACTCACTGTGCCTGTCTGGGTAACAACTGCAGCATCAACTCTACTCCTGTGGTAACTATTGTGGAACAATCTGGAAATATAGGACTGTTCACGGGGTGCTTGTGGAAGGAATATCCCATCCCATAGACCATAAATAAACGAAATATCCACAGCATACCACAATATGCCCACCAAGTGATAGCGATTTATTTCAAACGTGCAAGAAGACAGATCTCCAGAGTATTTTTTTAACAGCAGTTGATTATAGATATATAATTCAGATGTAATTAACGTTTTCAGCAGGTAAGGCCTTCATAAGAATTGTCTGAAGTGTAGAGGAACGGAGTCTTGATACAGCCCATACAAGAGGGGATATCTCAGAATAGGTAGGACACTTAATGGACATGTATTGCAAAATGACTTGTTTTTGCAAGATCTTTAACATAAAAAGTAATCCTTGTAGTGAGACAACCTCTTTAAGTTTAGGGAGAGTGAATGAAACATGTTTTCTCCCCTCACAGAGAAAAAAAATTCCCTATATAAAAACTAAAGAGATGTTTACAGATGTGGTAGACTGTTACTTTACATAATGCATTAGGGTAAGTATACACGAGGAGTATTTCAAATAGGAATCCAGCAGATTCCAACTTGAAATACTTATCTGATATCAAAAGTAAACCATTTACTTTGACATCAATAGAAAATATGTATTGTAGTCCATAAAACACGTATTTTCGGCGGTCATCTTTTTGCCATAAAAATAACTTAGAACAAGTTTATTCTTTGGTGGTATTCCACGAGGAAAACTCATGAAAATTTACTATTGATGTCAATGGGGTTGGCTAAAAACCTCATGTGAAACGCACCCAAAACATTTGTATGCGGTTTTAAACATGGATCTGTATCCAAAACCACCTAGAAATTAATGGGACTTGTTTCTGACTGTAAACACCGTGTAACAAAACTACCCTAAATCCACATACAATGTCGTGTGGACAGAACATGATGTGGCAAAGCTTAAAGAGAACCTGTCACATAGTTTATGTCCCCCTTGCAGAGGACAGCACAAGCTAGTGACGGACATGCTGTTTCCAGTTCTGTGTCCCTTATTATGTAAGATGCTGTAGTTTTAGAGTTTTAATGCTCAAATCTGCAGTTTTCAGCCAGAAAAGAGTCATGAAAAGTCAGTTTTTTTCATACCCTGCCCACCTGAGGCTAGCTCCGCCCACCTCAACTGATAAACCTATTACTTTGAATAGTTAGAAACATGAGAATAACTGTCAGGTGGGCGTGGCTAGCCTTTGGTGGGCGGGGCTAACACCTGCTCGTGAATAAGACTTCAGCATTAAAAACTCTAAAACTCCAGCATCTTACAGAATAAGGGGCACAGCACTGGAAACAGCAGGTCTGTCACTAGCTTGTGCTGTCCTCAGCAAGGAGGGCATAATCTATGTGACAGGTTCCCTTTGAGGCTGGGTTGCAGCAGTCACATGCTAGCAAAGAAACCATACGCCTGCATGTAGTGCCCAATGGCCATAAAATATTGCCAGTAACACCTGGTAATATTGTGCAACAACTGACCATCATGTGATTTCATCTGCTTTAGGCAACCATAGCATGCAATCCCTAACTTGACAATTTCAAAGTGATGTGCTTTGTTTAGTTTCAGTTTCTTGTGTCATGGTGTGTAAAATGTATTAGCAAGTTAAATTACCACTTTTTTACATCTTCATCACATTTTCATTGAATAGAAGATAAATGTTAGATTGATGTGGGTCTACTATTTTTCAGTGCTGTATGTGGCTGTTAGTGTCAAGGACCATTACTGTGCAGTATATACCTGTTTTGTAATGCTGGTGATTTCTCTATAATGCTGAGTTCATGTGGCCTGTTTCAGACAAAACCAGACATGCAGCCAATTGCCACACAAGTTTCTTGTCACACATCATTGCCCAGCACATGTGGGCACAGGGCCGTTCCTATGGGCAGGCAAGGCGAGCAATCGCCCAAGGCGCCGGGGCTCCGCTCACCCGAGGGGGGCGCCGACCACCTCGCCCGCCCCGCAGTTAGCCCTGGACTCTGCACGGTCGTTGTAAAACAGCCGTGCAGAGTCAAAGCCAGCCAGCAGTTGCATACACTTAGTGCAGCTGCCGGTACAGGGAGGAGGCAGGACGGATCGTTCCCCTCCTGCCTCCTTCCCTTTATGTATGAGCGCTCAGTGAGCGCTAATACATACACAGTGTAGCAGGGGACACACGGCTTTCTCCCCGCCCCCTGCGACGCCGAGTCTCGACTCCCGTCCCAGGAGACCCAGGGAGTGGAATGTAAGCGGCGTGATGACGTCACGCCGCTTACACTGAATCCCAGCTGCCGGGACCTGGACGCGCTGCGGGGATCCTGGAAAGGTAAGTGAGTTTTTTTATGTTATTATCCTTAGCTACAGGGGCAACTGGCTACAGGGGGCAAAACTTGCAACAGGGGGGAAAACTGGCTACCGGGGGGAAAACTGGCTACAGGGTGGACAACTGGCTACAGGGGCAACTGGCTACACTGGGCAACTGGCAAGGCTACAGGGGGCAACTAGCAGGGCTACAGGGGGCAACTGGCAGGGCTACAGGGGGCAACAGGCTACAGGGGGCAACTGGCTACAGGAGACAACAGGCTACAGGGGCAACTATCATGGCTACAGTGGCAACTATCATGGCTGCTGGGGCTACTATCTGGTTACAGGGGGTATTTCAGGCTACAGGGGCAACATTTGGCTCAGGGGACAAAAAATTTCATGGCTGTGGGGCTACGGGTCTGGTTTTACAGGGGGGTATTACATGGCTACAGGGGCAACTATCTGGTGAAGCATTGTGGCGCATTATTTTACGGAGGGGGGGGGGGGCAAAATTTCTTCACTTCGCTGAGTGCAATTTAGCCTAGGAACGGCCCTGTGTGGGCATGATGTGTGACATGAGCCTGAGTTATACAGGTAATGTTTTGCATGAATGTTGTATTCTTCATGAAAATCTATAAGATATTACTATCCATATAAAGAAAATAAAAAAGATGCCATGAAACCAAATATGTGTATTTTTTTTTTTTCTAAAAACTAAACATTTTGGGGGAATTTTCTTTGGAGCTTTTTTTTTGTAAAACAAAAGGTCAAACAATTGATGAGATTAAAAAATGCTTTCCGATTATGGGAAAGAGCCTGTGCTACCCCTGATTTCATCTGAAGCCATATAGGGCCAGGTGGATGATAAATCTTCCTTTTCTCTCTGCACACTGCCTGCTTGCTCTCCCCTTTTTGCTCTGCACACAGGCTGAAGAGAGAGCTGCAGGTATGTGAATCTCCCAATTTAATCTGCCCTAGCTCAGGCTGGATCACAACTATAGCATTTATCCTGGTCTTATTTTAATACCAAGATTCCTGGCTTTTAAACATGAACAACATCGCAACTATCTGTAATATAGCTTGAACTACAAAGGCTACAAGCAACTCCGTCAATAACCAAACTGCTGCCTGAGCTCAGACTGAATGGAAAAGTACAATGCTGCTTAACATGAGCAAGCAGTGATCAGGATAAGCAGCAGAAGAGTTAAAGGAATTGCTTTAGATAAACCTAATTATTAAAAGGAGCCCTTAAGAATAAGTTGAATAAGTTGATTACAGTGTGACTTGGGGCGTTCAGCAATCAGCTGCAGTTTGTAGGGGAATTTAGCAACATGTGTCTAGTTTTTCTGCATCCCCAAAATAGGTGGAATGAAGAATAACATGTCCTCTTTAATACTTGTGGGTTTCCAGTGTAATATACGGACATGGCACAATGCTGTTCACAGTAATTTTTCACTCAAAAAGAAAGGGTTCCTGAATAAAGGATCTACATCTGTAAACTCAAAATGCAATAGCATTGTCTTTAAATTTGTAGTGTTCTTAAATTAAAAATGCAAACAAATATTTTTTTTTGCAGAAATTATTAGTACTTTTAATGATTATGCCTTTTCAGGCCACAGCCCATGGAGTATGGCAGAGACTATGCCTTTGGCCATGATTCGGTGCTGTGTCTTTCTTGGTGCTAGTCTGAACACGGTCTGAGTACTGTGCCTGCTTTGTTGTGATGGACACCCGTTTGCTACTTATGCTAGCCCTATTGCTGGGCTGCAGATAGTTTAGACTGAGTGGTGATTGACGTTTGCCTTCACCACTCATCTTTCTTCACTGCCAGCCTAGTTGTGTGGGTCGGTGTAAAAGGGGGTGAAAAACACACCTTGGACCGGAACTCTGACATCCCTTAAGAAGATCACTGTCTCTGGGACATTGCTTGTGATAGTCTCTTGTGGATTGAGCTAGCGTTTCTTACTGGATTTATTGCTTGGATTACTGACCTTTTGTCTTCCTGCTTGACCTCCATCTTTTGCCGTCTGTCTCTGTACCATTTTGCTATCTCCAGTTTGACCTTTTTCTGCCCAACTATTCCCTATTGTGTTTGTCTTAACCAGTGTAGGGATTGTCGTCTGGTTGTCACTGACCACTTAGGTTCAGGCCAGAAAGTAGGGATAGCTTTGGGGGCCCTAGTACTAGGGAATACACTGTCTGTTCTTCCATGTCCTTTTTCCTGGTCTCAGAGTCCCTCACAGTACTAATGAAAACAATAAACTTTGTAATATATATTATTAGAGAAAAATGCTTCCTTCTTCACTTTGCCAGCCCACTTTACCCTCCATAGCTAAATTATCTGTTCACTCATTATAAAAAAATCACTGGAGGAATCCGTACTGCAAAGAGGATTTGATCTTACAGCTATCCATAGAAGAGAAAAAAGTTAGTGGGAGAACCAGAGAGACACACAGTTATGTGCTGGCTGTATAGCTAGGGTGTGTCCACACAGCAGCTTAAAATACACGGGTTTTTTTGGGGGACGGTTTGATTAAACTTTTTTTTAAGTTTTTCAGAACGCCGGCGGTGTATGAAATTGTCCGGATAAAAAATTTTTTCAGTGGGGACGCTGAAGGGTTTTCTATTAAAAGGGGTTTTCCGCTACTGATCAATTCAGATTATTGCAGTAAAAATAAGCCTTTTTTTAATTGGGTTTTTTTACCTAAGTCACTTGTTTTAGCAGATAGAGCTTTACGTGCAATAAGCAAGTTAAAATAAAACCAGAAAGTAAAACCAGCTATCTGAAAGGGCTGCGGGCTCTATACTCATACTCCCAGCTCTAAAGTGAATGATCTGGCTGATTACTGACTGACAGTCTTATGTCCTGTGTTCCCTCCATATAACACAGTCTCCTGCCTGAAAACAGAGGGGGAAGGGGGGGGGGGGGGCAGTTGCATTTCCCCAAATGTGTTTCATCAGTTTAGGGTTGTTAGAATGGTTTAGCACAGCAAGGAACTTGTGGGCATGAAATTTTGAAGGCTTGCAGACACCTAGCGTGAGGAGGGTGCATAGCTGTCATCTTTTGGAACTTCCCCCTTTCCCAGCTTCACACAGAATGATGATGTCATAGCTCTTCAGTGAGGAGAGACACACTTCCTGGCAGGAAAGACATGCCTGCTGAGAGAAGAGACTCAATGTCATAGAATTAGCTGAAGATCACGAACACTTCAAATGATAAAACCTCTTTAAAGTCAACCAGGATGGTTGACAGACTATTTACTGGTGGCTTTTAAATCCGAAAAAAGTTAGTAAAACCAAATGAAAGACCTGTCGTGGGGATAAGATCTCACCTCAGTGCTGGATTTTCACAGTTATAGATTTTCCCCCAATGCTTGCCCTAATTTCCCTTTCATGTGAAAGATGCTTGCGTGAGTCAGAGAGTCTCCTGCTTTTACTTCCTCTCCCTCTCTTCTCCTTAATACTCTAGAGTCACCTGCAAACTGATCTCTAGATGACACTAAATCCTGTATCCTCTGAACTATATATGTCTTATTGAGTTGTTGGATAAGGATGCAAAATGAAGGGAGGAAAGTAGGGTGTTAAGTGAAGAAGGAAGATATACTACAAAGTTTCTCAATTTCAGGTTTATTTTGGGTGATTTATGGAAAAATTTTAAATTTTACGGGTTTAACCTAAAAAATTATGAATGTCCTTTATTGTTTTAAATGTCAGCCTTTAGATAGGTTTTTAATTTGGGGTTTGTTTTTTTAGTATAAAATTTTTCTAAAAAATCGGGTCTATTTGTTAAACAATGAAAATTTTAAAGGGTTTGCCCATTGACATTGTTTTAAAAACGTTACAGTTTTATGATTGGGTAAAATCTTTCGGGGATGGGCAGTTTGTGTTTAGCCCAAAAAATAAAAGATGGGTTAAAATGTAAAAATGATTTTTAAATGACCATTTGGGTTGGGGGGGAATTGATTTAAGGGAAGTGGAAATTCGTTTGGGAATTTCAGGAAAACTTCGGTTGGGAACCCCAAAAGTAACTTTTGGGGTTTTTTCGGGGGAACAAAAGGGGTGTGCTTTTGATTTTTAAAAATTTCCCGCGAGCCCCTTTGGCGCCTACTTGGGGGCCCAAACCCACTCTGGGGGGAAAGGAAGGGCCATACCCTGCAGGGTTTTTTTGGGGCAGTTTTTGAACCCCAAACCCAAGGACCGGCGGGATTTCTGTGACGTAAACCGCACTTTTATAAAAACCGAGCGCGCCGTTTGGGAGCCACACTCCTTTTCCAATTTTTATGATGGGGAAAGGTGCTGCTGCGGGGGGGAAAAAAGGCTTTTTTGAAGATCTGATTTTTTTACACCCATTTTTTTTGGGGTGTTTTTCAGCTTTTCTCAGAAAAGGGTTTTTTCTGAATGTTCTTTTTTTTTTGATTTTTTTGGGTAATTTTGGGATCTAAAACCCCATTTTGTGCTTTCCACTGCTGCTGAAATTAACCCCATTAAAAATTTTTCCTAAGTGGGAGCAAACCCCTTTTCCCTTGTTGTATTTTTTTAAAAAAAACCCCGCGGTTTTTTTCCAATACAAAATTACCATTTTCCCTTTTTTTTTGGTTTTGGCGGGAATTTCAAATTGCGAAAATTTTAAACTCCAGGGGTTAATTAAGCGTTGTTTTGCGGGTTTTGGGGCGGGACAAAAATAAAACCCGTCTTTTTTTCAACCCCCAAATTTTATTATTTTTTTTTTGGTACCCCTTTAATTCAAAACCCCAAAGGGTTTAATTAATCCTTTTTTATCTCTTGTTTTTGGGGCTTTAAGAAAACACGCCAATTGTAAACCCCGTTCTAGTTTTTTTTGGCCGGGGCCCCAATTCTTTGGGCAATTTAAATCCAGGGGTTAATTAAAGGTTGTTTTTGGCGGGTGGGGTTGAAAAAAAATTAAACCGCTTTTTTCAAGGGCCCAAATATTTATATTTTTTTTTTTTGGTGCCTAATTCACAAGAAAAAAGGGCTAATTAAAAACCTGTATCTCTTGTTGTGTGGCGTGGGAAAAACGCAATTTGTAAAAGGCTATTAGTTTGTGGGGCCCTCAATTTTTTGGGCGCAATTTCCCTTCCGGGGGGTTTAAAATTAAAGCGTTGTTTGCTGGGGTTGGGCGGGACAAAAAAAACCTTTCCCTTTTAAACCCCCAAATTATTTTAATTTTTTTTGGTAGCCAAATTTCAAAAGGGCAAAGGCTAATTACAACTGTTTTCTCTTGTTGGTGTGGGTAGAAAAACACGCAATTGTAAACGCTCCCAATGCTACTAGTTTTTGGCGGCTAAATTTTTCTTTGGGGGAATTTACATTAAAAGGGGGTTAAATTAAGGTTTTTTTTGCGGGGGTGCTGCCCAAAAAAATAAACCCGGGTCTTTTTCAAGGGCCCAAATATATATATTTTTTGTTTTTTGGTTGCCTAATTTCCAAAAGCAAAAGGGCTAATTAAACTTTTATCTCTTGTTTTGTGGGGGTGGGAAAAAACACGAAATTTGTAACACCCCTATTTTATTTTTTTTGTGGGGGCAAAAAAATTCTTGGGGCCCCAATTTTCTTTTCCGGGGGTTTTAAATTTAAAGGGCGTTTTTTTTTTTGGCGGGTTTTGTCCCTTGACAAAAAAAAAACCGTCTTTTTTTTCAACGCCAAAAATTAAAATATTTTTTTTTGGTTAGCCTAATTCACAAGCAAAGGGCAAAATTAAACCTGTTTTCCTTTTTTTTGTTTTTGGCTTTAGAAAAACACGCAAATTTTTAAAAAGGGTTATATTTTTTGTGGGGCCCCAATTTTTTTTGGGCCTTTTTTTTACTTTCCGGGGTTTTTTTAAATTTTAAGCTTTGGTTTTGCTGGTTTTTTTTGGTTGCCCAAAATTTTAAACCTTTTTCTTTTTTCAACCCCAAAAATTTTGAAAATTTTTAAAATTTTTTTTGGTACCCTTTAAATTCACAAGCAAAAGGTTTTAATTTAAAACTGTATTCTTTTTGGGTTGTGGCGTGGGAAAAAAAAACCCCCAATTTAACACCCTTACTGTTTGTGCGGTTTAAATTTTTTTTTGGCGAAATTTTAAAACTTTTCCGGGGGTTAAATTAAGGGTTTGTTTTTCGGGTGGCTGACAAAAAAAAACCGTTTTTTTTTAAAAGGGCCAAAATATATATATTTTTTTGGTAGCCAAATTTCAAAAAGAAAAGGGGCTAATTACAAAACTGTATCTCTTGTTGTGGGGCGTAAAAACCCCAATTGAAAACCACGCTACAAAGCATTTTGTTTGTGGGCTAAATTTTTTGGGCCCCAAAAATTTTCCCATCCGGGGGTTTAAATTTTAAAGCGTTTTTTTGGTGGTTTTGCTGACAAAAATAAACCTTCTTTTTCAACGCCAAAATATATTTAAATTTTTTTTGGTGGGCCTTTAAAATTCCAACCCAAAAGGCAAATTTTACAACTGTATCTCTTGTTTTTTGGGCGTTAGAAAACACGAAATTTTTGAAAACCCGTTTTCCTTTTTTTGGGGGGGCTCAATTTTGGCGAAAATTTTAATCCAGGGGTTAAATTTTAAGCTTTGGGTTTTGCGGGGGTTTTGGGGCTGACAAAAATAAACCGTTTTTTTCAACCCCCAAATTATTAAAATTTTTATTTTTTTGGGAGCCTAATTCAAAAGGAAAAGGCTAATTAAAACTGTATCTCTTGTTGTGTGGCTTTAAAAAAACACGAAATTTTGTAACAGGGACTATGTTTTGTGCGGCTAAATTTTCTTTTTGGCGCAATTTACTTCCAGGGGTTTAATTTAAAGGTTGTTTTGCTGGGTGTGCGACAAAAATAAAACCGGGTTTTTTTCCAACGCCAAATATAAAAATTTTTTGGGTTTTTTTTTTGGGTTGGTAATTAAACAAGCAAAGGCAAATTTTACAATTGTTTCTTTTGTTGTTTTGGCGTAGAAAAAAAGCAATTGAAAACACCTCCCAGTTTGTGCGGCGAATTTCTTTGGGCAATTTACTTCCAGGGGTTAATTAAGCGTTGTTTTGGGTTTTGGATTGCTGTTTTAAAAAAAAAACCTTTCTTTTTTAAACGCCAAATATTATATTTTTTTTTGGTTTAGCCAAATTCCAAGAAAAGGGCAAATTACAACTGTATCTCTTTTTTGTGTGGCTGGGAAAACAACGAAATTGTAAACAGCTACAAAGTACTAGTTTGTGCGGTAAATTTCTTTTGGCCCCGCAATTTACATCCGGGTTTTAATTAAGCGTTGTTTTTGCTGGTGTGCTGACAAAAAAAAAACCTTTCTTTTTCAACCCCAAAAATTTTTATATTTTTTTTTGGTACCCTAAATTCAAAGAAAAGGGTTTAATTACAACTTTTATTTTTTGGGTTGTGGGGCCGGGGAAAAAAACGCTTTTTAAACCGCTACTAGTTTGTGGGGCTCAATTTTTTTGGGCGCAATTTACATCCGGGGTTAATTAAGCGTTGTTTTGTGGTGTGCTGACAAAAAAAAAAACCGATTTTTTTCAACGCCAAATAATTATTTTTTTTTTGGTTTACCCTTAAATTCAAAGCAAAGGAAAAATTCCCAAACTGTTTCTCTTTTTGGTGTGGCGTGAAAACACGAAAATTGAAACCACGTTTAAAAAGGGCTAAAAGTTTGTGCGGTTCAATTTTTGGCGCAATTTACCCCGGGGGTTTTAAATTAAGGTTTTTTTGGGCCGGGTTTGGGGCTACAAAAATAACCTTTCTTTTTTCAACGCCAAATTTTAAAATTTTATTTTTTTGGGGAGCCTAATTCCAAGCAAAGGCTAAATTACAACTGTATCTTTTTTGTGTGGCTTTAGAAAAACACGAAATTTGTAACTGGGTCCCAAAAAGCACTAGTTTGTGGGGGCTCAATTTTTATTGCCCCAATTTTCTTTCCGGGGGGTTAAATTTTTTAAAGCGTTGTTTTGGGGCTTTTGTGAACAAAAAAAAAACCTTTTTCTTTTTAAAACCACCAAAATTTAAATTCTTTTTCTTGTTAGCAAAATTTCCCACAAGCAAAGGGTTTAAATTTAAGCCTTTTTGTCCCTTTTCCCCTTTTTTGTAAAAGCACAGTGCTTGTAAACGACACATACAAGTAAATTTTTCCTGGCCTTTTGGGGGAGCGAAAATTTTTATCCCAAGGGTTCCCCAAGCTTGTTACTGGGTTAAATTTGGGGGTCAAAAAACGGGGGGTGTATATTTATCATATACAGATAGCTTCAAAAAACCCAGTGTCTGTACATTTTAGAAAAAAACAGTATTTTCAAAACAGAGGGGGGGGCGCCCCCTGCAACTGCGAGTGGCGGGTGCACAAACATTTTGAAACGGGCCCAGGGTCGCAGAACCCAGCAAGGGGGGACGTCGCAGCAAAGGGTCACTCGGTGAGGCCAAAACCTGCGTTTTCCCATTTAGCGGGCCGTGTTTTTTGTTCGAAAACCCAAGGGTTCTTGTTTGGGGTTTTTGGATAGGGTCATCCTCTTCCCCCAAAATGACATCTGAAACCCCCAGCCAAGGTCGGTGGGAACCTAAAGACACAACATTAGGGGGCTTTGGGGGGAGGGGTTGGTCAGCGGCCTCCCTGTCCTCAGCCCCCCTCTTTTCCCATCCTTTTCCCTTTCGGGCCGGGAAATTTTCTACTTTTGTGGTCTGGGCTCAGCGCCACAAATTTTGCGAGGATAAACAATTTGGGAAAGGGCGGGTCAGCAGCTACTTGGCGCGAAAAAAGGGGGCCCAAATACCCCCCGCTTCTTGCAGTAGGCGGGCAAAGTATAGAGTGGAGAGTGGCCATGGGGAGGTCATGTGGTGAGGGTCACCCTCGGCTTACCAAAAACGGGGGATGGGGGGACAGTGTGGGGAGGGAAAACCAAATGGGTTGATGTTTGAGCCGCCCCCGAATTGGGACCCGGGGTTTAAAAGCAAGGGGGCTTAATCTCGTCAGGGGAAGGGGCGTCAGTTGGCGTCGGGCAGCGGCGCGCCAGCAAGTGGGTTGTGGGGAGTGACGTCAGCGGGGTTTAGCGGGAAAAGTGTGGGTGGGAGCAACCCGGGCCACGGGGGTAAAAACCCCCGGGCTTGGGCAGGCCCAAAGGCCTGTAGCGCACAGGGGCTAAAGCGAGGAGGGCAGCGGCGGGAAAAGTGGGTCACTAAATTGCGGAGGGGTTGGGCGGGTAAAAATCAGTATGGGCGGTTTTTGGCCCGTTTTTTTTGAAAACCCACCGGGGGGGAGCCGAATAGGGGGATATGTAGAATCGGTGGGAAGAAAAGTGAAGCGGGGCCAGGGGGGTTTAACGTTGGCCCCAAACGGCCCTGCGTCCAACAAATGCAGCGTCCCCATCGGTGGCCTGGGGGGAAAGGGGGCTCAGTGTGGTGGTCCTTTCCTGCCGCTGCACCTCCCAAGCAGGGCCAGGGGGCACGCATCCCCTTTTTCAGCCAGTAAAGGCCACCCCCTCTGCAAAAGGCAGCTGTTTCTTTTTGACTTTTCCTCTCCCGGGTCCAGATGCTCCTGCTCCTGGGCTACTATGGCGCCACCCAGTCTTTCCCCCCAGAGAGGCGATTGTAAAGGGGACAACAGTATGGGCCCAACCTTTCCTTTGGTGCAGCGGGCGGGGAACCGGTCCTGCCCAAAAGTTTTTGGGTTTACGCAGCCCCTTTTCCCTTTTTCCAAATGGTGGATCTGCCCATTCAGAAAAATTGGCTTGTCCCGAGCCCGAGATGGGAGAGTTCCAAGCCGAAATTTTCTTTTCCCAAAAAGGCAGTTAACCCAGCACTTTTTAAATATGTAAAACAGAAAGTGGGGTCGCCCTTGAGCTTTTCGGTTTTTTCCCAAAAGGTTTAAACGGAAGCGCGGCCGTCGGGAAAGCTGTAATTTGGGTTCAGGGCCATTTACTTGTCCTTTACGGCCCATTTGGGTTGTAATGTGCTTCCTCCCCAGGCACCCCAACAATTTGGGACAGGAGACCCCGGGCTTTTCCTCCACGTTGTAAAACTGCTGCTCCTGCCCCCAAGCCCGGGGCCCCCTCCCCCTCCCCCACCACCACCATCTAAGCCTCCACAAGTACTGCCCCATCATACCACATGTGTGGGGCCCAACAGCGGTGTCCCCGCAGTTTTTTCCCCTCGTTTTTGGCCCGGCGAACGAAGTCACACGGGGAGGAACTTCCGCTTTCATGCAGCAAGAAATCGATGTGTGGCTTTTTTCCGGGGCCAACTTGCAAACGGAACCATGGTGGGGGGACAATGGGAGGAACATGGTTTTCCGCGCTCCCACCGGGGGGGAGGGAGGGTTTCCCATGCGCCCTGCATGGGCACTTTCAATTGGTTTTTTAAAAGGTTTTGGAAAA
This sequence comes from Phyllomedusa bahiana, assembly GCA_025379985.1. Classification (NCBI taxonomy): domain Eukaryota; kingdom Metazoa; phylum Chordata; class Amphibia; order Anura; family Hylidae; genus Phyllomedusa; species Phyllomedusa bahiana. The sequence continues at coordinate 27,427 of JAODAL010007174.1, read as the reverse complement.
TCTTTTCCCCCGAAACTTAAACATTCTGAAAATTTGGCCCGGAAACTGTGCATGCAAATTTATCCATTCGTACAAAGCCGGAAAAAACCCTCCTTTGAGTTTTCAAGGGAGAACGGCCTCCCCAAACACGCTTTTGATTTTGGCGATGTTTCCCCCCGCTGGAAATTCCAGCCTGCACATGTTTGGGCCCACTGTATGAACAGAGAAAGGCCAAATTTAACGATTTTTTTTTTTATCCCGGCAGACAGGAGTACTCCCCTGTGTAACTTTGATGTCAGCCAGTTGGGGCTATTGGGGGGACAATTTCCGTTTGTTGAGGCCATTCGAGGAGGCCCCCGTTATTTGTTTAGTCGCCAGGGGCTACGGGATGAAAAAACGTCATTTCCCTGCTTCATGTTCCCCGGAAAAAGATGCTTTAAAAATTGTCTGGGAGGGGACTGGAGATTTTTGGGACTTTTTTTCTCGTGGGCCCCTGGTTCCCGGGGAGGGGGCCCGAAATTTTTGGGGGGGAGGAGGGGGGGACTTTTGGGGCAGGAAACTTTGGGCTGGTTTAAATGGGGTGGATTTTCCTTTCCCCGGTGACAAGAGGAGGGGAGCAGGAGCAGCTGGAGGAGGTGGATGGAGATGAGGAAGACGAGGGAGGGTTTAATCCCAAGACGTGGGGGAGTATACAGTGGAAAAAGGGGAGGAGGGGGCCCTCGGGGTCCCCTTGTGCAGATGTCCCCCCCAGTGGGTTATTTGCCTGGATAGTGGCGGGCCCAATAGTCAGCATCCGGCAGGGGGGAAGGGCTTCTGGCTCTCCACCCCATTGGGGCCCTCGCTACCCGGGCCAAAAAGGGGCCTTTTTCCCGCTATTTAGAGGGAAGACAAAACTCAAAAAACTATGGGAAATCCTCCGTAATCAGTTGGGGGGCTGCCATGTGCGGGGATCGTCCCTCCTCTGAAAAGGTTTTGACCCGGGGGGGTTTCCCCAGCGCTCACATACTTCTGCCCCCCGGTGGGGGGGAAGGTGGGGGGGGGGAGGGGGCAGTACCAGCTCCATCAGCCCGGGGGTTTTTTTTTGGGGGTCATTTAAAGGCAGCCCTTTCCCTTTACCGCCTAGGAGGAGGGGCCCCGTTTACCAGCAGCAGCAGCAGCAACAGGCATGGGGGCATTTCCCTGGGAAACCCAAAAGGTTGGGGGCCTATTTGGGCAGCACTCTGCCCCCCCAGTTAGGGGATCCGTGGACTACTGGGCAGCCCCAAATGGTGTGTGGGCCCCAACCCTTTCGAGTTTTCAGTGGAGAAGGGTGTCCTGCCCGGCCCAGTTTGTGTTTGGCCCCTCCAAAAGGGGGGGGTTTAGGGGCGGCGGGGGGGGCCCTCGGTTTTCCCCAAGGGGAACCGTTGTCCACGGGAAATTTTTGAAAAGACTTTACCTTTGTCAAGGGTTTTAATCAGGCGGGGGGATCGGCCAAAGGGGTTTTTCCCCACACCCAAAGCCCTTTTGGCGGGCCGTCTGGGTTCAAACTACCGGGCCTTTAGCCACTTTTGAGGCCGCCAAACCCGCCTGTGCCACACATCTGCTGATTTGTTTCTCCCTCTGGGGCCTTCCCACCGTCTTTACCAGGGGGTGGTATTTTCCCCCCCACCTCAAAAACTCTGTCATTGTGCCAAATCTAGTGCTTTATGCTGCTGCTGCTGTTGTTTTTTTGCCGTGACATCCACTGTGTCCCGTGTTTCCACTTGCGGGCTGGTACTGTTTTGCCACCTCCGAATGTCATTGTGCCAAATCTCTGACCTATGCTGTTGCTCCTGTCATCACCTTTCCCCTTCCTGTCATTTTGCCACTCCTGCCCTCAATTTCTGCTGCCGCCCCGGGGGGACCTCCGCTCTCAGTCATTGTGCCGTCTGTGGCCAAAACTATTTTGCCACCTGGGAATGTCTTTGTGCCAAATCTCTGGGCCCCTTTCCCTTTCTGCTTTTGGGTCCTGGGCGTTTCCCCCCACCCCTTTTGGGCATTGTGCCAAAGGTTTTGACCCCCATGGTGTGCCGTTTGGGTGTGCCGTGCCCCCCAAAACTGTGGGCCCATCCGGGTTTTTTCCACTCCAGAAATTTGTCTTGGGCCAAAGTCTGACCTCATGGGTGCTGTTGGGGGGCTTCTTTCCGTGCCCTCCCACCCCTGTGTCATTGTGCCATGTTGGGCCCTTTTTCTGCGGGTGTTGCTTTTTGCCCTTTCCCTCCAACTGTGTCATTGTACCAAATTTTTTGGCCCAATCCTTTTTTGCCCAAACTCCGAATTTTCATTGTGCCACTTTCCGGGCCCCCATAAAGTGCCCCTGTGACCTCCACTTTTGGGATTGGGCCACTCTTTCCCCTTAAAACTGGTTTTTTTCCCCCCTCCATAATGTCTTTTTGCCACTGTCTACCTATTCTTTCTGCCGTGACCCCCCAAAACGGTATCATTGTGCCCTTGTGGCCCAAAACTGTTTTGCCGCCCCCATAATGTTTATTGTGCCACTGATGACCCATACTGCTGCCGCTGTGCCCTCCCCCTGTGTGATTTTTGCCAAATCGTGCCCCAATACTTTTTTTTCCACCTTCCTTTAAAGTTCTTTTTGCCCTGGGCTGGGCCTTTTTATACTGCTGCCGCCGGGGAACCTTTCCCACTGTTTTCATTGTGCCCCCTCTGTGGCCTTTAAAACTGTTTTTTCCCCCCTATTTAAAGTCATTGTTTTCCACTGCCGACCTTTTTTTTCTGCTGCCGCCGTGCCTCCCCAAATGTTTTTTTTGCCCTCTGTGGCCTTTAAAACTTTTTTTGCCACCTTTCCAAAAAAGCCCATTGTGGCCCTGTCTGACCTCATACTGCTGCCGCCGGACCCTCCCACTGTTTTTGATTGTGCCACTTGGGGGTTAATACTTTTTTCCCCCTCCCTTAAAGTTTATTGTGCCCCTGCCTGACCTTTTATTTCTGCTGCCGCCCTGACCTCTACCCCTGTGTGATTGTGCCCCCCTGTGGGCCTTTAAAACTGTTTTTCCACCCCCAGAAAGCCATTTTGCCCCTTTTCTGACCTCATTTTGCTGCCGCCGTGCCTCCCACACTGTGTGATTGTGCCCCTCTGGGGCCCTAATTTGTTTTTCCCCCTCCATTTAAGTCATTGTGCCACTGTCTGGGCCCATACTGCCCGCCGCCGGGGACCCCCACCCCTGTATCATTGTGCCAAATCTGTGGGCCCAATACTGTTTTGCCCCTCAGGGAAAGCCATTGTTTCCACTTTTCTGACCCCCATATGGGTGCCCGTGACCTCCAACACGTGTGAAATTTCCCCCAAACCCCCTTTTGGCTTTAAAAAATGTTTTTTTCCCCCTTATAATTTTCATTGTGGGACTCCCGACCTCATACTGCTGGCCCCCGTGACCTCCACACTGTGTGATTGGCCCCCTCTGTGGCCTAATACTGTTTTTCAAACCCCCAGGGAAAGCCATTGTGCCAAATGTTTGACCTCATACGCTGCCGCCGTGACCCAAACTGTGTGATTGTGCCCCCTCTGTGCCCCAATTTTTGTTTTTCCGCCTCCCTAAAGCATTTTGCCCCTGTCGACCCCTTTAAAGGGTGCCCCCGTGTCCTCCCCCTTTGGTTTTGTGCCACTTTTTTGCCCTAAAACTGTTTTTCCGCCTCCCCTAATGTTTATTGGTTTCCAATTTTTCTGACCTTTATTTCTGCTGCCGCCTGGGCCTCCAAAAATTGTGTGTTGTGCCACTCTGTGCTCTTAAAACTGTTTTCCGCCTCCCCAAAAATGTCATTGTGGACTGTCTGACCTCATACCCGTGCCGCCGTGAAACCCCCCACACTGTGTGATTGGGCCCACTCTGTGCCCTAATACTGTTTTTCCGCCTCCCCAAAAGTATTGGGCCATTTCCTGCCCCATTTAATGCGCCCCGGGGACCTCCACATGGGGTGTTGTGCCCTCTGTGGCCTTTTAAAACTGTTTTGCCACCTTTTCCCGAATGCCATTGTGCCACTGTCTGCCCCATTTTCTGCTGCCGCCGTAACCTCCACACTTTTGTGATTGTGCCACTCGTGGCCTAATTCTGTTTTGCCCCCCTCCCCGAATTTTCATTGTGCCCTGCCGACCTCATGCTGTCTGTGGGATGACCTCCCAAAATGTGTGATTGTGAATTTTGTGGCCTTAATTTCTGTTTTGGCCCCCCCAGAATTTTTCATTGTGCCACTGCCTGACCCCATGCTGCTGTGGCTGCCCCCGTCAAACCCCACACTCTATCACTTAAAGTTGGGCCCCCGAGCTTCAGCTTGTTTTTTTTTCCCGTTTCGCTGGGGGTGACTTTTTCAGGCTACATTCCCCCTTGGGGTTTTTGGTTTAGTTTTGCCCTCTTAAATGCCCGGGGGAAATTTTTGTGAAGCGGGTTCTAAAGGAGCGGCGGCAAATATGTGCGTGTCATTTCTAAAACACAACATTGTATGAAAGACAAAAAAAGCTCCCTCTGCATAAATTTTGCATGGCACAAACGTTCTACCCCACCCTGCAAGGGGTCTGGCAGCTGGAAAAAGCTGTTTTTTAACGTGATTTGTTTCCGAAGTAATTCGGACCGAAACAAATTTTGTCTGAAAATTCGGCGAAGTGACCGAACCGAATTTTTGAGAAATTCGGCCATCTCTAATGACCAGTAGTTACTAATTGCTAATGTTATTCACTGCAGGAACACACTGCACTATTGCGTAGATTATCAAATCTAACATGAGCTGTAAAGACCAAGAGTATTCATCTTTAAAAATTGTCATTTATTTGGCAATTAAGTCAAGTACCCTACAAACTTGGTTTGTTACAGGTTGTACCATTACAAGCAATTACCCTGAGCTTCTAGCTTTCCTGCAAATCATTACATTATGCCACAGATATTTGTCATGAAAGAACCTACAGTAGGGAGGAATTTATTTTGCCATGTATATCACTATTCTGGAATGCTGTACATAAATTGATTATTTTTTGGCAAGTTTTATTGCACAAACCTAAAACATTTACTATAATATAGACCAGAAATTGGCAAAAATTATAGCAGAATTCTACATTTCACTTTTTTGCGCATTGACAACCAAAGATACACCAAATGTATTAAGACACTTGTAGCTCTTTATAGTTTACATTAAGGGCCGGTTCACACGGCTTATTCAAGCCGTAATTGCGGGACGGATTCCGCCCGCAATACGGCTTGAATAAGGGGCGGGGGCGCTGCCTGCCGGCCCCATAGGCTTTCATTATCCATGGCGCATATTCCGCCGGGATAATGTGCATGTCAATTTCTCCCCGCCTGGCGGATTCGCCAAGCGGGTAGGAGGGATGGAATCCACAGTTTCCTAGGGGAAACTGTGGTTCCCAAATGGCTGGGACGGTTCCGCCTATTCAGCGCGTACGGCGCGCAATTTGGCTGCAACCCGGCCCAAAAAAGGCCGTGTAAGGGGCCTTTTTAGATGCTAAAAAGCTGGGCTTAATAAATTTCTCTATTAGTCTGCTGTTACCTAATAATTTAGGTCATAACAGTTGTAGAGCTAACATTTTCTGGTTTCAAATAAAACTACAGGAGCCCAATTATCGAAACTGTCTTATTATTTAATTTATCAAAACAGAGAAATGCACCATTTTGCTTATAACAGTCATTCATATTGCAGCTTTAATTTTTACAAAGCAGAAAGGGCAAAATGAAAGTTCCTGAAATCAAAGGGATTTTTCCATATTACTGTTTCACAGAGCCTGCTCTTCACAGTCAGCTTCATGTTCCCACTTCTTCTTCAGGCTGCTGGTGGTTCTGCACCAGTGATTAACTTTTCAACTCTGCTATTCCTTCCTGAGCCTTTGGTAATAGAGGGGTTTTGGTAATAGAGGCTACAGATTGTAAAGGGTTAAAGTCTGTGAGTAATAAAGATAGACAAGCTTCAATGCTGCTGATAAGACACAGCAGGGACTGATGCCACCATCCCGGCCAGTAATGCTGGAGCACAGACAGGTGGTCGACAGATTAGGAAATCAATGTGGTGGGAATACCCCTTTCATTCCGACTTCATGCATTGTGGCAATAGGACATAAAAGTGTTACTGCATTACAAAATGCCACAGTTTACCACCCATTACCACATAGCAGTTCTTCACAGATACATAAAAAAAACTATAAAACTAACCAAATTAAGGCACTATTAACCTTTTAAAAGGGGTTTTTTTAAATTTTTTAGTTCGGCTGATTCTACTGCCTCAGCTTCCAAAACCCAGAAATCGGGGCGTTTTTTTCCCTCCCACGGGGGACATCAACCGCCCCTTCCCCTTTCATGCTGATCCCCCAAATCCCCCCCCCCCCTCTCTGAGGGCCACTGCAGTGTCTCTCCCTATGCATTTTTTTGTAAGAGCTGTATCATCCACAGGCGCATTTAATTTGACTACACTGATTTCTATCCTCTCACAGCTGGAGATTTGTTACAGTTGAATACAGCTTTCTATAAACGGCATAGATCTCCCTTCTATGCAGGAGAGTTAGGCACCGAGACACAACTGTGCTGTTTTCTGATTGTAGAATCTGCTGCAGTGTGTTTCTGCTAGGTGTGCAGAGAGAAATTGCTACGGCCCCTAACTCTGAGTCAGAGAGGCAGGGATTGACACACAATTCTGCTGTTTCCAGATTGTAGAAGCCCTGCAGTGTTATTCAGTTTCTTCTGGCTGTGCAGAGTGAAAATGTGCCGGTCCCTTACTTTGAGTGAAAGGCAGGAATGCAAGCTCCGTGAATACTGCCCACCGGGGGCCAAACAGAATGTAAATGAGCTCTCAGCTAGTGAAATGCAAGGAGGAGAAATCCGACCAGCACTGGATATCAGTGTAAACAGAAACAGAAGATAAGGAAAACTGTGAATACAAGACAGCTTTGCTAATGACATCTAATTGCTAAGTTACTTGTTTTCACTGTCCCTTATTCTGAAGACCATTTAATGAAAGATACAACCCCTTTAATAAAATGTGCTATTTTTCCTGACTCTTGCTGTTAAAAGGTGAGGTCACCAACAGTCCATCAGATTTATTGTTACTTATAACATAACTTAGCTCAGTATATAATGCAGATCTACATCCATTTTCGTTTCTGATGTAAGGAAGCCAAGGGTGTGACAAAAATATTTTTTTACAATAAAGTATGGATAAAGACAGTCCATGAAAAAGCCAGTCTAATTTCATGTGCTTCACCCGTACTCGCTATGAAACTGTGGCAATTTGTGTTGAACATATAAGTGTGATGTATAGCCCATGGCCATGGTCCTGGCCACAACAGGTAAACTTAGGTTAAAGGGGTTGTCTAGAATTAGAAAAACATTGCTGCCAGATACAACGACCCACCTGACCAGGTTGCCTGGTATTGTAGCTGAACCACATTAAAGTGAACGGGGCTGACCTTCAAAACCACAGACAATCTATGAACAGGTTGTCTCTCTGGTCTTGGTAGGAAGCAAACACATTTTTCTAATACATTCCAACTTCTTTAACACTCGTGGACTCCTATCAACCACTAGTGACAAATGACACTTTCTTTGGGCAATGGATTTATGGACCACTCACCTCCACAATCAAACATGCGTGATTCTCCAATATTGAGGGAAGTGCCATGAAAGTCTATTAACAGAAGCTGTTATAACTGTCTAAGTAAAACATAGCCAAAATGAGCCATTTTCAACACTGCAATGAAAAGCAGCTATAACATGCAAAGTTACATGATTCAATGTCAATTAAATGTATGTGTAAATATATTGCACCTATACCAGGTTCCTTTGCCCTAGTTGTACAAATTAAACTATTATGTAATATACTACCGTATTATTAGCATTACCTGACCTGACTGGCTGACAGTTTTATGCAATAGAAAATGTGGCAATGTCTACCAACAATTTAAAGGATTTTTCCCATCTTTCAAAGTGATTTTTGTGAAAGCAACTGTTGTGAATGTAATTGCAGCACTTGAATGTGTAACAATGCTGGTGGTTCTAAACCAAACAGAATACTCCAACAGTTCCAAGGAATAATTTTATAAAGTGTGTATCAACCAAAATATAGAAACACTCATCACTATATGATTCAGCAGATGGACAACAGGCAAATAGAGACAGGTACGTGATTAGTGGAGAATTCACCTGTGAGTTCAATTAAGAAGCGAGACAGCACTCATGATACCGGTCTCTGAATCTTGCTCTAAACCTAACCCTAATGCTGTCCCTAACACCAAAATGACCTTAATGCTGCATTTAAACATGTAGTTTTTGAAGCGCAAACCAAAAATGGATCCTATTTGGAGGACAAATATTAAGGAAAGACTGAAAATTCTTGTTTAAAATCCATTCTTGGCTTTAGCTTCAAAAACTGCATCTAAAAAGCTAAACATTTAAATGCAGCATAAAGCTGTTTCTCAAAAATGCACCTAACCTAGAATTTATGTTAATACAGCAAACAGCTTAAGGATACAAAAGACTCCAGCAAAAACTACACAAACACCAAACTAACATTCTCAAGGAATTCAAAACTCTAGAACTTAACCAAACAGTCCATAGACAAGAAATAATATACTAGAACTTGACACAACTGTATTATACAAGTAATTTCAATAAACTATAACATGACAATTCATGACTAGTGACTAGACAAGAGACTTTGCAGTGTACTCTACACCCAGACTGGCAAATTGAAGGAGGTTTTGGGTGCGTTCACACGGCAATGGACAAATACCGGTTGGTTTATCCGAAGGGTATTTGTCCGGTTTGTGTGCCATGAACACGGGCGCGGAGGGGGCGGCGATTAGCGGAGAAAAGCCCACCCCCATCACATTCACTTGCACATATTCCGTCTGAAAAACCGCCGGGCGGAAAACCCATGCGGTAGGAGCCCATTGTGCATGGCCTTATAGAGGCCTGATTTACTATTTATCAAACAAGCTCCAGGTGTGTGGCCAGGTCAGATGACATGCAAGGAACCGGAGCAACAGAAGAGAAGACAGACGTAACATAAAAAATCCTGTGCTGATCGTATAAGAAGGAGAGAGGATGAAATGACAGGAGAATTCCGGCCATTCATAATAGAAAGGAGAAGAGCAAATGAAGGGGCTTCAGCGTGAATTTAGTGCTAAATCCTCATCTTTTTTCGGATCGGTGGGGATTCTTCCAGTATGGCATTACTTTATTAGAAGGGGAAAAACATTTAAACTACAAACACAAAATTAAAAGTAAGTATGAGAAAACATGCAAAAATGGCAGCCACATGCTGTATAATTATGCTGCTTGACATTTTCTGTAGATATGCACCGATTTTGATACATGTTGTTGCTAAAATAGCTTGGTTTGGTGAAAGGGACTCATCAATGCGTATAACGTATAGCCGCCTGTACTCTATCCATAGTGTGGAAGACAATTGCTGTCTTAACCCCTTACCGACATTTGTCGTACACATACGGCAATGTCGGGTGAGGGTTTTCCCGCAAATTGCCGTATGAGTTACTCAAGTGGCGATCTTGCGCGCTTCACAAAAGCGGAGCGAGTCGCAAGATCGCGGCAGGGAACCAGCGTTATATAAAACCGCTGGGCATCATGCCGCATCCCCCACGGGCCCGAGTGTAGCTCCGGCCGCGGGGATTATCCCTCCCAATGCGGTACATCATGGTCGCGACATCGCAAGCTGACGAGGGCGGCAGTATGAGGCTCGCCCTGCCGCCTGTGATCACGGCGCAGTAACGGAGCATTCAGCGCCGTACAGGTCTCCTACCGAACAGCCCGGACGCTTGAAATGACAGCCATCCCGGGTTGTCCAGGTGACCGTCACGATGCCCACAAAGCATGAGGACATCGTGACAGACAAGTTGTCCATGGAGACCAGCATACAGCTATAAGCTGTATGCTGAAATCCACCATGTCAATGAACATTTCTGACGATCTTCATGCAATTCCCCTCTGGTAAAGAAGTGTAAAAAGTGTGAAAAAGTAAAAAAAAAGTGTAAAACAGTAAAAAAAATAAAAGTGTAAAAAAGTAATACACAAACACAAAAAATAAAAATAAAACACTACATCGCCCTTTTCCCTTCACAAACGGCCAATCGCCCCAAAAAGATCAAAAATAAATAAAGTACCCATATTTGGTATTTCCGCGTGCGATAACGACCCACCCTATAAATCTGTCATTTTAAATTAACCCTGTACGGTGAACGCCGTAAAAACAAAAGAACAAAAAACAAACAAGAATTTTGCGATTTTTTAGTTCATCCTGCAGCACATAAAAATGGAGTAAAAAGTCATCAAAAAACTCATATCCACATTGAAGTGATCCAATTAAAACCATTCATCTCGCAAAAAAAGTCCTTACACAAGCCTCGTATACGGAAAAATAAATAAAGTTCTGGCTATTAGAAGATAGCAATGCATAACTATTGTTTTAACACAATAAAAACACTTTTTTTTTTTCAAAAAAAAGGCTTTCCATAAAAAAAACACATAAATTGGGTAGCACACCACCGTAATCGTCTCACTCACAGAGTAAAACTAAAACTTGTCAGGGATACCGCAACGGTGAACGCTATTAAATATAAAAATAAAAAACACTGCTATGATTTTTTTCTTTCAGACCCTGCCATCCAAAATAAAAAACGGACTTAAAATGCTATCATAAAGTCCTTGTCCCCCCCCCAAAAATGTTACCAATAAAAACGTCCGCAACTCATCCCGCAAAAAAGTCCCTATACAGCTCCTAAACAGAAAAACAAAAAAGTTATGGCTAACTCAGAGACCGCGATGATAGCAAAAACGGTTTTCGCTTTTCAATAAAAGTGTTTTATATTGTGTAAAAGAAGCAGTAAAACATTAAAAAATATACAAATGTGGTATCGCTTGTAATAACGTAACAACCTGTGATAAAAACTAGCATGTATTTATACCGCACAGTGACCGCTGTAAAAAAAATAACAAAAAAAACACTAACCAGGATTGCTGTATTTTGTACAAAATGCCTCACAAAACCCTTATAAAAAGTGATCAAAGCACACATCCCCCCGTAATGGTACCGATAAAACATCAACTCATTGTCGAAAAAATACAAGCCCTCACAAGAAGCAGCACCAATCAAAAAATAAAGAAGGCTATGGCAGACAGACTAATAGGACCAAACATAAAAACGCCAACTTTTTAATAGAAACTCGTCTTCTATTGTGAGTCAAAAGTAATAAAACTAAAAAGCTATATAAAATTATATATCATAGTAATTGTACCCGACCCCATAGTAAAGTTATCCATCAATTATCCCGTATGCGAATACTGATTAAAAAAAACGAGCCCAAAAACTATGCGGAACTGCGTATTCCCCCCCACCATTACATGGAGCCCAAATGCTAAAAAAAAAACTACGGAACAATCACTGTGGCGCCCAAAATGCACAATAACACCCTTTGAATGTAGATTCCCTGAGGGGTGTTGAATCAAAATGGGTCAACTATTCTACTTTTAGGAAGGTTCACCAGTCTCGTACTTTGGGGTCTTTGCAAATGTGACAGGCTCCCACCAAAATCTGCGTTCAAAAGCCAAATAGCGCTCCCTACACTTGTATGCCCGGCCATGCGCCAAAACAGCAGTTTACACCCCACATGTAGGGTATTGCCCGAACTTGGAAGAAATTGTGTACACTATTTTTGGGGGTGGGGGCTTTTTTTTTTCCAAGATTCCTTGTAAAAATTAAACATTTATCAGCTAAAATTGCAGGATTATTGTAAAAAAGATATAATTTTTTTTTATTTTCGATAAGCCAAGAACGCTAAAAAATTTTGTGAAATGCCTGTGGGGTCCGATTATATCTCACTGCGACCCCTGGATATATTCCTTAAGGGGTGTAGATTACCAATATGGGGGTCTTTTTAGTATTTATGAGTTTTGGAACCTTAGGGTGCCGAAACTTAAATGGCGTCTAAAAAATCGTATATGAAAATGAGACCCCAGAGTCTGGTAGTGGCTCCTCCTATGTCTAGGGCTTGTGGTTGAGCAAATAATGCACTAGGGCCCACATTAGGATATCGTCCTGAAAACGCAGAATCCTGGGGAATCAATATTAAGTTGAATTTCCCTGACCACATTTACCGTATTCCTTGTCAGATAATGTATAAAAATTATAAAATCAGCAAAAAAGTGAAATTTGAAATTTCACTTCCACTTTGCTTAAATTCCTTGAAAACACCTAATGGGTTAATAAACTTTCCTAAATGCGTTTTGAATACTTTAGGGGGTGTAGTTTCCTTAGAATGAGGTCATATTATGGGGGTATCTAACATACAGTTCAATCAAAGCCACTTAGAACTGGACTGGTCCCTAATAAATGGTATATTGCAAATTTTCTTGAAAATTTGAAAATTACTAACTAAAATTATAAGCCCCCCCCTAATGTCGTAAAGAAAAAAAAGGTCATTTAAAAAAATGATGCCAAACTACAGCAGACATATTGGTAGATGCAAGTATAAAACTATTTTGAGTGGAATAACCATCTGTCATACATGTCAGGAAATTTTTGAAGTTTGAAATTGGTAAATTTTTCACATTTTTCACGATAATTTGATATTTTTTTTAAACAATAAAACAAGCATTTTTTTTGGACCAAATTCTTACTATCGTTAAAGCACAATGTGTCACGAGAAAACAATCTCCGAATCACATGGAAAGATAAAGGTGTCAAAACGATATTCTCACCTAAAGTGAAACATGAACAGATTTATAAAATGGGGCTCTGTCAGAGAGGCCAAAACTGGCTCCGGCGGTAAGGGGTTAATAAAACCGGAGTCTGCTGATGGCCTGCAGAAAATGTGTTTTCATATAGAATATTAAGAAACTTACCATTTTTTCTTTTACAGCAATTAAATTGTTTAGGAGGGTCCAGTAACAAATTTAGTTCAAAATGAGATAAAAGTCCCATCTATTCTCAAAGACCACTTAGCCACATTTCAGAAGGGTGACATCTATTAGTGTGGTGTTTGTCATTGATACAGGACACATAACCCTGCCAACCGTACTAAAACTACAAACACACATCTGAGTAAAGTTTAATTTGTTTGCACAATACAAATAAAAAACATTTTCAATTTAGGAGAGCTTTCCCACACACAGCCTAAGTGAAAGGATTGTGTCACCATCTGAATCCTTAAAAAGTGTAGATCATTTCAATGTTTATCAGCACTATTAATCATTATCAATCATATCAGGTGGTATATATATATGGCACCATCTGGTAATGTGAAATCTAAATGTAACATTTTAAGATGATGACAGTCAATTTGTAACTCAGTTCTTTGTGGGTATTGTACACTTAATATACACTAATTTAACATGTAAAGTCTATTAGACTTTGAAGTTACATGTGCCCTGTGAAAATGCTGTTCTTCCTTCATCCCCATGTCAACACTTACAGTCATGGCCAAAAGTAAAGAGAATAGACACAAATATTAATAACAACCTGATCTGTTGCCCTCAGTAATTTTATGTGTGTTTTTCTATGTTTTATATCACATCCAAAAAACAAGTGCAAATCCAACTATAAACAGTGATTAACAAAACTTAACATTTGACAGTTAGAATGAGATTAATGGCACACAAGTCAATATTTGCAGTGATATGACCCTTCTTCTTCAAACCTCTGCAAATCTCCCTGGCATGCTCTCAAATCATCTTCTGGACCAAATCCTGACTGATACAGTCCATTCATTGCACAATCAAATGCTTCATTTTGTCACAATTTGTTGGTTTTTTGTTATGTCCACCTGTCCTCTTGATGATTATGACTCACAAGTTTCTCAATGGCATTAAGATCTGGGGAGTTTCCGGCCAAGGACCCAAAATCCTCTATGTATTGTTTCCCTTTATTATCACTATTTGCTTATAAGGCATGTGCTCCATCATGCTGGAAAAGGCATTGTTGATCGCGCAACTGCTCTTGGACTGTTGGGGGGAGAAGGGAGAAGGCGGTTGGGAGAAGTTTGCTTTTGGAGACATTCTCCTGGTACCTTTTCTTTATTCATGGATGTGTTTTTAGGTCAAGACTGTTAGAGAGCCGATCTCCTTTGGCTAAGAAGCAACCCCACACATGAATGGTTTCTGGATGCTCTTACAGTTGCATGAGACAAGACTAGGTGGTATCGCTCACACTTGTCTTCTCCGTAACAAAGCTGTTTTCCATATGTTCCAAACAATCGGCAAAGGGATTCATCAGAGAAAATGACATTAACCCCACTCCTCAGCAGCCCACTCCCCTGTACCTTTGGCAGAATATCAGTATGTCCCCTGATGTTTTTTCTGCAGAGAAGTGGCTGCTTTAGCTGGCCCTCCTCTGACACCCCTAGCCATGCACCATGAGTTCTCCGCCTCACAGTGCGTGCAGATGCACTCACATCACTGCCTGCTGTCCATTCCTGAGCAAGCTCTGCACTGCAGTGACCCGATTCCGCAGCTGAAACACCTTTAAGAGACGGTCCTCGTGCTTGCTAGTCTTTTCTGGTGCCCTGGAGCCTTTTTTGTCTACCTGGAACCTCTTCTCCATGAATTCCTTGATGATGCGATAGATTGTTGAACTGAGGTGTAATCTTGCCTTGCTTGCGATACTCTTCCCCTGTTAGGCCAGTTTTTTGGTGCAGTGCAAAGATACTCCGGCAACGTGCTTCTATTAGAGATAACCATGGATAACAAGATAGAAACAAAGAAGCCATGCACCAGCCCTCCTTTTAAAAGTGTCCAGTGGTGTGGATTCTTACTTAATCATGACAGATTGATCTCCAGCCCTGTCCCTCATCAACCACCCATCACCTGTGTTAATGGAGCAATCACTGAAACGATGTTAGCAGGTCCTTTTAAGGCAGGTCCAGCAAGAAGTGGAAATGTGGTTTTTGGGGAGAAAAAGTTTAATTGACTTTGCAATTAATTGCTGTAAAGCTGATCACTCTTTGAAACATTCTGGAGTACGAGCAAAAAGTGCCAGTATAATAACCTGATGCAGTCGACTTTTGTAAAAAATTAACATTTTGTATCATTCTCAAAACTTTTGGCCATGAGTGTATGTGCTCTCATTGTTATAGAGACTCCAGGCATAATAGCAATCAATAAGATCTTTTCCTGTTTTTTTTTTCTTTTTTTTCACTCTTGGCAGAGACAAGATTCTGCTCTGTGTCCCTACAATTACACTTAGCTACTTGACTATGAGAGCAGAAAGTGTTATCTTGGGGATACATATGCATAAGATCTGTTCAAAGCATGAGAGTGATTTAAAACTCTGATAACTGATCTTCATTAATTTCTTTATGCAATCTATGTCTGGTATCTGAAATGAACAGATTTCAAAGCCTTGTGATAATTTTAGTTTTCATCAAAAGTTAGCAAATTTGAGTATCATTTTTTATAGTACATAAACAAATGTCCATTTTTTTAAAATACATAAATATCTGCAGCACAAGGTTACCACTAGATAGAGTTCCCTGTAAAAAAAAAATTCAATTACAGAACTCAATAAAAATTCATAGAAAAAAAATATGTGAAAGGGTATTGACTTGTTTTTAAAGATATTGATTTGCATTATTTTTGCCGCAAAGTACTGCTGTAAGTAGTATGTAATTTTGATATATTTTAAGAATTTTAGCTTCTTATTTTTTTGTTAAGTATGTTTTTAGTTTGTTTCCCATAGTGGCAACCTTATGCTGGGGAAAGATATTTATGTAACAAGTTTGCATGGAAACAATATAACTATCAAAGAAAAAAAGCAGAATGAGGTACTTAAATATTATACTAACTTAACCAAAGTAAACTGTTATTAAAAGTAAAATAAACTGCTATTAATTTCAGTTCTAAAAAATAAATGTGATTATAGTGACTCTGTAATTTTATTTTTTAGATTTTTTGATTTGGAGTAGAATTACGTTAAGGCCTTATATAAATTGCCTCAATAGGGCTACAGTGACACAGATTTGCAGCCAAATTTACAAAAATTCCATAGATGATTGCTATGACTTCCTTTAAGAACATAACTGTTAGTAAGGAATTAGAACACCTAGATGAAACTTGGATAAAAACATATATTGGGAAAATGTATTCTTGATGTGTATCCCCTCTTTGATTTTATATATTACATAATTTATTTTATTTTGGGGTCTTGATAATGTATTTACTGTGGGGTTTGCACTACCACCTTATATGGGTTTCTGGTTTTGCTTGCTTTTTCATGTTTTGGCAGCAGGGTTTTAATACTAGACATATATTGTTTCCCTATACAGATGTAACAAATCTAAAATGGACAGGTATTGCACCACTATGGTGCACAATCGTTAATACAGCCTATTGCATTGTATAAACAATGCAATAGGGTAACAAAGATGTTAGCCGATCGGGACCCCTCAGTCTCGCCTAAGGGGGTCCTGATCGGACTGAGAAACGATTCACTTAGCCGCGATCGCCGTGGTGTCTGAGAGATTAAACAGCATGGAATGGAGCAAGCTCTATTCTGTGCTGAAATAGACGGGTGTCAGCTGGAATTAGCAGTCGTCACCCCCTGCCTTTGCAGCAAGATTACTCCGTTATCCCACTACAGGGCCCCTTACCGACAATAGGACGTACCTATGGGTAAATACATTTCATGGATTGTTTATCATGGCACAGAAAGTCATCTAAATTTTTGAATGCTTTTTAATTGCTTCTGTTGTGATCTAAGTGCAGATAACATGAGAAGCCATGATATCAGTATCAAACTAAACTCTATTACATTCATTAGTTACCGTTTTTACCTTAAGTTACTTTAACATTCTAATAAATGTGTTATTTATTCATTCTATCTGGGCTATTTTATATGTAGGAGTTTCGAAAGTAAAAGTTAAAAGGAAAGCAAATGTTAGTTCAGTTTTCATTAAAGGGGTGTTCCGGGAGTTAAGAATGCTTGTTGGTCTGTCAGGGCATGATAAAGAATAGACAAAAAAGACTCATACTTATGTCCCTGACTTTACCATTAACTCCCAGCATTCGGTCCATGCATCTAGGAAGTAAGCAGTGAACGTTCATCATTCCCATGAAAGGTGAAGCCAATCAGAGGCCACAAGGTCACGTACATGTAATGTAACTGCTATGACCTGTGATTGGCTGCATCTGGCAGGTGAATGGGATGGCCACTGGGACAGAATGACAGCCTCCTGGAGTTAAGTATCAGTCTTTTCTTTTGTTCTTTATCATGCACTGACAGACCAACAAGCATTCTTAACTCCTGGAACACCCCTTTAAATATACATTTTATTGTAAGAAACTCTTCAATCACAATCCGTTACATGCCACAGAGAACTGATGTTTTTTTTAGTGCCTTTAACATCATATAATCAGGACATATTGATAGGGGTGCAGTGGATGCAATCTCATACCTGTCCTAACTGCTTATGAGGAGAAGCATACTATAATGGTAATTACCGTGTTTTGCCAGGGCTCTTGTACATATCTGTCATTATGGCCCAAGTGCCTTAAGTTACCCCTCTGTATCATCTAAATTGTTTACATTGGGCAACATGTTATTGTTTCTGTAAAACATCGTGTGATCCTGGTTTTGTTAATTATTGTGAACTTTACCACAAGAAAAGATCACTGTAATAATTTTTTTCTCAATGGTGGAACAATGAGAATATACATAGATTTTAATGATTTAATGTTTTGCTATTAAATTTACTGCTCTTAGGCTATGTCTACACAGCACAGAAAAATGTTTACAAAAAACGCTGAAAAATTGAATGAAGAGGTTTCCTAGACTTCTTTGGTAAAAACGTCCTGTTGTCTCCACAGAACATTTTTCTTCTGCTCGTTTTATTTGCTGGTTTTTGAAACATGTTGCAAAAAACGACTGAGCAGGGCAGAAAATTTACTATTGGAGTCTATGCAAAGCAGCTGACGTTTTTGCCGTGTTTTTTTACATGTTTTTTGCAGAAATACTTAACAAACCTATTGCTGTGTATCTCTGCAAAAAAAGAAGCGCCAAAAAAACGCGCAAAAAACTCAGCAAAAATGTGCCAAAAAACAGACGCTTTTTCAGCAGCTTTTGAAAGGCAGTGAATAAAAAACTCAGTTTTATGAACACTTTTAGGATTTGGTTTTCAGGTCATATTTTGTCCAATGCCATGTATACCTAGCCTTAATATGGCCTGGTTACTGTTAGTGTCTGTGGTATAGTATTCATTAACTCTGGTATGCACTGTCCATGCCACTTTTATGGCAATCATGTAGGCTAATTTGGGGGATAATAGAAGTCTATGGGAACGCGCAGACTAAGGGCGACATGTCACAAAGCGCCAACGTTGGTTATTTGGCGTATATGTCTTCCGATTTTGTAGTGTACTCCAAGTGTACGGTGTTTCGTTCATTGTAACGCCAGTCCTTTTGTGTGGCTGTATGCGCCTTATTTAAGCCATATGTGTGCGCCACATTCGTATGGGGCTTACACTGTTGGCTGTTTTCTACGTTTGATTTTAGGCGCATCACGGCATTTTGACGTGCGTGAGTGTGCGCCTTTTTTGCCGGCTTGTGGTGTCAGATTTGCATTGTCCGAACTTTCGTCATTTGTGGACGACAAAAATTCAGCACATTAATGTGTGCGTAAATGTGAGCACATAACTTGGCGCTTTGCAAATGCACCCCCTTTTTGTTTATTGCTCCGGGGTTCATTGCAGAACGACGTCCTGTACTATTTCTGGCTGAAGTATGTAGATCGTTCGCCTACTGTGTGCCACTCTGAAGTTTGAACTTTGCACACCAACTGTGCGTAAATGCCAAATGCGCGCTAATTTGTACAATGTCCCACAAAAGCAAAGTACGAAGCCATGAAAGAGATCATAAACATAAGCCGCCCCACTCCATGCATGTGCTGCGAAGACAACATGCCTCCAACACAAACCTACGTGCCGATAACAAATCGTAGAAACTAACAAATGCGCCTAAATTTGAAGTAACAAGCCGGAACGCCCAAACAGGCGCCCCAAACAACACACTCGCCGAAAAAGGCGTCATACCTAAAACATTCCGACAGACGCAAATATACTTTACAAAACAAGCGCAGAACAAATTAGGAAATTCATTCGGAGCGTACGATACTTTATGCCGCATTCAAACTGTTATTTTACACTACAGTGGCCATATAGTGATAGATACCAGTTGTACATAGGCGCCCTGCACACATATAAGTGATTACAGTAAAGTGATAACCAGATACTCACAGGAGATGTCTTCTAGGACGAATAATTTTTTTCTCTCATGAATTGTTCTCTTTTTTCTCCCAGCCACGACTCGTCCCTGCAGTATTTACCACACAAACATCTTAGACTTCTCACTTTTCCAATACTTCCCTACAATTTCCCACCTCTGTACAAACTCCCCATCCATAGTGCCCCTGATGGTTATAATGACCCCCTAGTGACCCAAACAGTACAAGTGCCCGAAAATGGCTAGAGGCTCCTGTTTGTGTACCAAGTTTTCAACTTCTTTTGCTACCCCATATAGTAGGCAGTTAAATCCCCCCAATATAATAGGTAGGCACACCTCCAAAATTAGGCAGGCATATAGATAAACCCCCTCCTAGGTAGGCATATAGGCTACCTGTAGTTAGATATATAGACTCACTGTAGATATTTATAGACCCCTGTAGGTAGATAGGCCCCTGTTAGTATAGAGGTCTGCTGTAGGTAGCTATTTAGACTCCATGTAGGTAGATTTATAGGCCCCCTGTAATTAGGTATATAGACCCCCTGTAGGTAGGTAGATATTTATAGCCCCTATAGGTAGGTAGAAGGGCCCCCTGTTGGTAGGTTTAGCCCCTGTAGGTAGGTATATAGAGCACCTGTTAGTCACCAGATCCCCTGTAGATATATATGCCCCCCCCTCTCTGTAGGCATATATGCACCCTGTAGGTATATACAGTCCCCTGTAGCTATACATGCCCCCATTAGGCCACCTGTAGGTAGATTTATAGACCCCTGTAGGTAGATAGACCCCCTGTAGATAAAAATATATGCCCCTGTACATATAGAGGTCTCCTGTAGATAGGTATTTAGACCCCATGTAGATAGATTTATAGGCCCCCTGTAATTAGGTATATAGATTCCCTGTAGGTAGGTAGATATATAGAGCCCCTATAGGTACAGTAGGTTAGTCGACAGATCCCCTGTACATATACATGCCTCGTGTAGGTATACACAGCCCGCTGTAGTTATATAGAGCCCCCTGTAGGTATACATACACCAAATTGATATATACAGCCCCCCTGTAGCTAAACATGCCCCCGGTAGGCATTTAAAGGCTGTTGTAGGCATATAGAGCCCCCTGTAGGTATATAGAAGTCCCTGTAGGTAAACATTCCCTCCTGTAAGAATATATTTAGGCCCTCTGTGACTTTCAAAATAAAAAAAAAAGTTATTCATCTTGCGTCGGTAGCTTGTGTCTTGCATGGGGGCTTGACATCATCACGCTACTCCTGGCATCTCCTAGGCCAAAAGCCTCAGTGATTCTTCAGACCAGGCCACCCTTTTCCATTGCACCATGGTCCAGTTCTGTTGCTCACTTGCTCATTGTATTGTATTGTGTTTTTGTATTTGGGGATCAGTATAGCATTCTGACCGGAGCCTTTTGCCCCATACACCATTGAGCCTTGGGCACCCATAGCCCTGCCACTGATTCACCTGTTGTCCTTCCTTTGTCTCCTTTTAGTAGGTACTGACCAGTGTATACCATGAAGACCCCACAAAACTTGAAGTTTTAGACATTTGTGACCCAGTCATCTAGCCATAACAAATTGGTCACAGATGCTTTGAAAACATGAACTTCAAGATCGAACAATTCAATTGTCATGTAATTGTTCCCACCCTTCGATAGGTGCAATTATAACAAGATAATGTTATTCACATCACCTGTTTTTAATGTTATATCTAATCAGTCTAACATTTGTAAGTAGACTCCACCTATCATGCGGCATTTGTGATACTTGTGCTTTCATATGTACACAAGGGACTTTGGGTCTCCTCACATTCAATATTTGCATTAAATTAAAGCATTACACTTTTTTTTTTTTTTTTTTTTTTTTTTTAAAAGATCTGCAGATTAACCTCCTATTGTCCATGCTACATGCCAGAACGGTTAAAATCTTGCTGCCAATTTTAGAACTCACTATTACTGCTATACAAATAAATAGAAGCAGTAAGCTTTGTCTCATATATGCCCAAATACTGTGCATTTGTTCTGTGCTTTAGCCAATTAAAATTCCACTAAAATATAATGAACATCTAACAGAAACTTTGTTTTTTTATAATCTGCTTCCTGAATGCCTGAATGATGCCAGTGGTGAAAAGATTCTGGAGCGTGGGAGACACAAATAACTATAATGCACTCAACCTATGAAGAGTATTATTGAAAAACTGCATTTAGAAAAACATTTACAATAACAATATGCACCAAAGCCAGTTTGGTGATTCATTTCAGCATTTTTATATTTAGTAAATCAGCGATTTCTGTCTCCTAATATAGTAAGCATAGAAAGTAAATCCTAATTTGGGATTTATATTATATAAAATGTGTAAGGCTGGATTCACACCCAATTATAAATTTTTAAACAGACTTTTTATGGACTATGTTCAGGGTGCCCCTAAATCCTACCCGCTTTTAACATGTAATTACTTTTATTATAGTTGTTGCAGCTGTAGAAATAAATACTATATGTGTGAAAACAACTGAGATATTGAGGAATTGCTGTTTTTTTTCTAACTGCATATTAAAGGTGTTTTCTAGTTTATTAAAAAATGAAGTAAAAACAATATACTCATCTTCCTTCTCATCCCTGTTCCAGTGCTGGCTCTCTCTTGTCTTCTGTTTTCTTTCTCTCTTCGTTTGAACGAGACATCATCTCTGTAGCCACGATTTGGCTGTGGAGGTCACATATTTACTTCCAAATGTTGTTGTGAGAGACATATGATTGCAGCAGCCAATCAGTGGCTGCAGCATTGATTTCCTGTTTGATCAAAAACAGGAAGAAAACAGGAGATTGTGGAGAGTCAGCACTGGAACGGAATTTAAGAGAAAGGTGTACGGAACCCACGTGACATATGAACAGCTCACCCACAATGAATATATCCTCGGAGATGCATGGAGAGGTAGAAGCCACCTCTAAATCAATATTGCAAATACGAAGAATTCCAGCATCAATCTGGGATTTTGTAGCTAAAAACATCCAAGACTTTATTTATCATCCATGTAAAGATAAAACCATATTTGTTCACAGAAACCTAGCTCATGCTTAAGAGAAAGGTGGGTGCATTGAAATTCTAATTATTGGGCTGCAGTACCTTAATATTTCATTTTTTTAAAAACTGTGACAACCCTTTAATGGATTAAGATCTCCTCTTTCAAAAGTCTAAATATGCTGATTGAGATATCCTAAATTAATAAAGTGTAATTTTCTGATTCCACATCCTTTGTGCTGTCTATCTTTTGTTGACTTTCATCATTATGACTGACTCAACTTTTTGATCCTGGAATCCCATATCTACTCTTTGTTTTAGTTCTATGTTTCAGCCATAGAAAAAAGTGAATTTCTTTATATGGCTATGTGCATATCAAGATTACCTGTTCGAAAAATAGATTATTTTTATAACTGTCTGTGCATCACATAGACTGTAATCATCTACATTGTTTTACTGCCCGCATACTTGAGTAATAGATCTCTTCTGGACAATATCAGTTGCAATCCTTTGTGACTCATACTTCTTGTGATTATGTTATGAAAGAGGAGCTAGCCAGGCAAATTACAGTGCATTCAGTGATGTCATTTGATAGAGTCTGTATGCTTGTCCCATGTGTGAGACTATTACCAACAAGAAAACAACAACAGACACCTTGCACAGTTCATGGTTCAGTGAAAGTGCACCTCATTCTTCTCCCTGTGAAAAAAAGAGAATCCTGATGGATGACTGACAATGCAAACATTTGTTGCTGGAATGAAAAAGGATCTCTGAGCATTCGCTCAAATAACCTTTCTACTCATTAGGGACTCTCAGTGCAAAAATGAGTTCAAGGTCCTCAGAAAAGGTACAAGATTCTGTTTTGTATGTAGCTGTAATAGGACTGTCCTGGATCACCATATACCTCCAATTTCCTTAAGATTCCAGACAGAAAAAAATGGAACATGCTATAGTGTACTCCTTAAAGGGGTTTTCTCGCTACAAATATCATGGGTGACATGTATGAAGCTCGCATCGTCGGAGCGCACGTTTTCGAGCGCTCGAACGTGAAAGCTGCACCTCATGTATGTCGGCGCCCGAGGTGCGCTCATACATGTGGTGTAAAGTTCCCTGCGCCTCGCCAGTGTGTGAGGCGCAGTGCGGGACTTAGGCGCAGTGCGGGACTGCGCCTAAGATTCGCCGCCCGAGGAGGTGTGCACATACATGTGGTGTAAAGTTCCCTGCGCCTCGCCCAGTGTGTGAGGCGCAGTGCGGGACTTCGCCTAACATGTATTCCGATTCGAGATAGGCTGGAAAACAGCGAGATATCATTAAACATGTTAGTGAAGAGCAAAAAGAGTTGTCTTTCAAATGAATGAATGAATAAAGTGAAAAATCAAAGCTGTCTAAAAGCGAATAAATGTCGTGAAAAATTGGATCATCTAAAATTAAAGGGAAAATATATAAGATCGCTCAAGAAATAAATCTCAGCTCTCAGCTCCGTGAGGCATGGAGTATGAATCCAAAAAAAACGTTTTTATTAGGTGTAAAAAACTATCTGAAAAAGAGCTCAAACCTTCTAAAAAAATACATAAATAAAATCACTAACAAAAAATCAAGAACGGCGCTACATCAGGAATATGGATATTGAAAATTGCCGGGAAATACAGTAATTCAAATTCTGTAAGCTCTTCTCATTGGTTGGCATAAACCAGACAATCAGAATAGGAGCGACAGAGACCCATTATAACCTATGGAGTAGTATTGACCAATCAAATGAAAAGGCGGGACAGTTCAAAATACAGTAAAAAAGGCAGAAAAGAGCTGATTGGCTGAGCTAGCGGGGGCTTGGCTTTCCCAGCCAATCAGAGTGTGAGCTACTTTGTCCCATTGTAGTCAATGGAGAGATCGGGGCAATGAAATCTCGGCTCTCAGCTCCGTGCGGCATGGAGTATGATTAAAAATATCTTTTTTATTAGGTGTAAAAGATTCTCTATAAAAGAGCTGCAACCTTCTATAAACATAAATCAATCAAATCCCTAACAGCGCGTTTGTTGCCGAGACCGGCGCTACATCAGGAATTGCGATATTGTAAATTGCCGGGAAATACAGTAATTCAAATTCTGTAAGCTCTTCTCATCAGAATAGGAGCGACAGTGAATCCTTATAACCTATGGAGTAGTATTGACCAATCAAATGCAAAGGCGGGACAGTTCAAAATACAGTAAAAAAGGCAGAAAAGAGCTGATTGGTTGAGACCAGGAGGCAGTTATGAATCCACCAATCATATGTAGTGCGTCTATTTTGAGTTATTACTGTCTATGGGAAATATTCTAGTACTGTGATTGATTGGGGGGAAGAGGGGCTCGTCCTGCTTAGCCAATCAGCGGGTGAGCTACTTATCTCATAGAGTTCTATGGGAAAAAGAAATGCAGAGCAAGTTCTGTTTGTGATTGGCTCAGTTAAAAGAGGCGCGGTTATTTGGACCAATGGGAGACGCGAGCGACGCTCTTAATGGGTTTTCTAATGCAATCGTAATAAAACTGTACATGGCAGAAATAAAATAAGACTCAGAAGTTTGTACCGATCTCTATATAAAATGAACAATAATATGGGGGTAATGAAAAAAAAATATATTAATTTAATGAATTCATTTTTATTTCTTTATTTTCGTTACACCCATACTATTGATCATTGGCTAACTAAATTAAAGAAATAAAAATGAATTTATTGAATTAATATTCGAATTGGTGAGGCGCTGTTTTCGCCAGGAAACAGGCGCAAATCCCGATCATACATGTCGCCCCATGTGTCTAATGAAGGGGACATTAAAAATAAACACTTTTGTAATTGGTTTGCTTTACCTAAGTCACTTAGTATAGTAGATATGAGCTAAACTGTGCATCTACAGCTATTTCTGCAGCAGCTGGTTGGGACACGTCCCCTTTTCTGTGATTGGCTGGCTGACATTTCATTCAGTCTGTTGGGACACACCCCCGGACAGGAAACGCCTCCTGTGCTGTGATTGGCTGCCTGCACACTCTGTGTTTTTTCCCCTCTGAGCTGTGAGAAACGAGCTGCCTGAGAGGGCCCTGTGTAAGAGAGAAGCTGAGACAGCCCTATGTGATGGCTCTCCAGTGATAATTCTTTGTACTGAGTAACTGCTAGAATCACTCTCCCCTCATATATACACATATACCCTCTGCTCCCCCCGTATAACAGCCTTATACAGTCTGATCTACCTCCTGCCTGATAACAGAGGGAGGAAGGAGAGGGACAGAGAGCATTCCTCACACTTGCTTCATCAGTTCAGGCTGTGTGTATCACAGCAATTACACCAATGACGGTAGTGGTTACAAGGAGCTTGTGCAGCCTGGAGCTGAAAACTCTGCCACCATGAAGCATGAGAACTCTGCAGCCAGAAGCATGAGAACTACAGCCAAAAGCATAGCAGGAGGTCTGCAAAGCTGATGTCCTCCACCTTCCCCTGCACACACAGAATGATGATGTCACAACTCTTCAGTGAAGGAAGACCCGTGCTAAAAACAAAGGAGTGCTTTCACCGTGCTGAGTCAGCTCTCCACAGCCAGCTGTAAAGACCGCTGATGAGAACTGTAACGACCACTGGTGTGTGTATCCACTGGATCACCACAAGCGGTGGTGTAAGCCATGTCAGGGAGTGGAATCTAAGGGGCAATCGGCTTTCACCAGAGCCTACTCCAAGGCGGGTTGGGCTTGCTACAGCAAGAGACCCCCAGGTCGCTACCCCTGCTGTGACTTGCTTGCGATGGTCGGCTGAGGTGTAGAGAGGTACAGAATCAGAAGACAGGCTTGTGGTTGGGACGGGCAGGAAGGTCAGGGCAGGCAATAGGCAGAACATGGTCAGAGGATGGAGGCAGAGGTCAAGATACACCTAAGACAGTAACACTCATGAACTGCTTTCTCTAAGGCTCTGTAGATCCGTCAGGTCATGGGGAAGAGACAGGACTAAATAGGGTCAGTGGGCGGCAATAACAATTTACTGACACTTTAAATTTTACTGCACCCTAGGGAGCAGGGGCACGCAAACCGGCCCGGTAGGACAGCAACGGGGAGTGAGGAGAGGTGAGTATAGGAGCCGGGGCTAGATATTATGAGTGTGCCCGTAATATTAGGCTCACTCTTCCTGGTTAGACTGTGAGCTAGCTGAGTATGTTAGAGGAATATTGATGATGGAGCGGTCAAAACAGCAGGGCAGAAGGCTACAGAGCTCTAAAGAGTTAAATTTTGTCAGTAAGAAACATGTACAATCTCCATTCTGCTGATAACGAACAGCAGGGAGTGACTTCACCTTCCTGACCAAGGCTGTAGAGTCTGTTAAAGCAGAGAGAGATGGTCATTAACCTAGGGAAGCTTGTGTACATAAGCAGGTGAAAAAGAACCGATCTAGCTCTTAAGGGAAACAAAATCAGAACAGTAATATATTTGGTAATAGTCTTTATTTACCTTTGCCTACATATTCAAAGCTAATCAATGAAATTGGAATACAAATCAGCAGCAGCCTTTTTTTGCTCCAGCCCCCACCCCACTTAGCAGCAAATATTGGACCCTGCCCAAATATAGAATTCAAGCCTAACGCTATTTGCCTTGTGTATGTCCACATAACGTAATTTTACACTTATTTCACCTAAAATAAGTCTCAAACAATGTTCTATGCTTCTATCATTGATTCCAATGTAAAATACGTGCCATAATTTACATGGTGCGTATTTTACAAGTGTATTTGTGATGAGTATTTTGGGACAATCCAAATAGAAACAATGGTGGAGCGTATTTTCGGCATGTAAATGCCTCAAAATACGCTTTACACTTTTTAAAAATGCTTTAATTTGCACTTCACATTTACATTGTGTGAACGTACTGTTAGCTAATCAGTCTTAGCTAATCAGTGATAGATTTGGTTCTTAGAGTACTCCAAAAGCACAGCATCAATCTGGGGTCTCCTACCACTCCTGCCGGGTAATAAAATAAAGGCTGAAACACCAAGTGGCAACAGTGAATTGCCTGCTAAAGTAAGGGCTAGGCGGGGGAATAAGGCATAATCCTACACAGGGACCTCTAAGAGAGAGCATCCAGCTAGACAGCAGGGAGTGGAGGATTATTAAAGTTGACATGTCAGGTGATTTATGCTAACCCATCTGACAGCAGCACATA